>JAULJZ010163150.1:0-26308 GCA_032270985.1 Heliamphora pulchella | reverse complement strand
ACGGGACATTTCGGGTAATTAATTTTATACTGACTATATAAATTAATTCATACCCCAAGGTTATTACGAATAATGCTTATCCTCTTAATCCTCAAATAATTATTGATTTGCGAATATTTAATATTCGTTGTTTTGATTCATTAGAACGTGTGATTTTATATCGGTCTATATTCCCGGTAAGTTAGATTGTGGTATTATTTATATGACAAATATTAATTATTGACGGAATCCACGTCCCGATAATCTGGATTGACGATACCCCCATAAGAAAGTTTGTAAGTTTTAATCGGGCTAAACCCTACCGCTGGATTTGATTATCCGGCGGTCAAATAAGTTAAGAAGAAGGATTTAAGAAATATCAAGATGTCGATTAAATTAAATTGTCAGTAATTAAATTTAATTGGCGCGTATCAGGAATTTTAACATTGGGAGAAATGGTAAGCATTTAATAAGAGGTGCTCAATGCAAAAAAGGTCTTGAGGTTATGGGTAAGAGTGCAATTATAGTTCTTTAGTGGTGTGAAATATAATTCAGTATTTTATGAAAATTGCAGAAATCGTTGCATCTTTCCATAATTATAGAAATTGCTAGTAGGTATCTGTGTTCCACTAGAAGTGTTCCACTAGAAGTCTTACTCATAATTACTCTCAGGTCCTTGGTGTAGCCCTATATATATGTAGGTAGGCTGAACCAGTTTCGTATCATGGATATATTATATTCTGTCTCTCAAGACTAAATATATCTAAGTTCATCCGGTACGAGTTCTTGATCTTTCGTAGGCCACACTACGTTCGAAGATCGCATACGGGAATACGGTAGAAGATCAGATAGGAGTTTCGACTCAAAATCAAATCCTAGTTGAAGAATAGATCGACAAAAGGTATTCTTCTAAATTTACTTTGGTTGCACGGGTTTTATGTTGATCGTTCAACGTCAAAAGTTTTATCTGAAACCCATTTCGGCGTTTGTCCGTCTAGTTAATTTTTTATCAAAAATTGTTTACAAAAACAATGATCTTGGCAGTATTGCCTCTAATAATTGGTATCAGAGCCATTTTATTTTTGTTTACGGTTATCAAGGCCGAGTAGTTTTAGAACTGTTGCTAACTTTGTTTTGCAGGCATTCTAATCGCAGTTTTATGATCATCATTTATTTTTATATTTGAATGAATGCGTGGATGATGATTATTTTTTTTTCATGGGGGTTGACCGTGATAGATTAATTTTTTTTAGATCGAATGTGAGCCTACGGGACATAGGTTTCAATGTAAAAATTTTATGTTATTTAATTTTTTTTCTAGTTTATTAGAAAGAAAAATAAGAACAGGTTTAGAAGAATGAAGGCTGCGGCAACCGGCGGTTTTAGCCGCGGTTTTTTTGTTGGTTCACAGTTTGTTTTTTCAATTTTTTTTCTGAATAATATAAAATAAAAAAAACTATTTTGAAGCATGTTTTGGCCAAACTATTTCAGCAGTTTCAGCGGAGCCAAACGCAACACAAAGCAGCGGTGGCTTTTCGGTGCAAAACAACCGCCAGTTTCAAACAAATCAACAACCAACAGTGGAGCCAATTCCCAAGCAAGCGGCGGTGTCTAACCCAATCACAGCAGTGATTCTTCCAATCAAGCAGCGGTTTCAGCCAAAATAGAAAGCAGCCAAACGCAACAGTGATTCTTCTGCCTGAACAGCAATTTTCCAAACAAATTAAGGTGGCCCAAAACTCAGCAAACAACCTGTTTTGGTTTTTTTTGTTTGCGCAAACACACACCAGCAGTGGCGCAATTCCATTGACGTGACTCAAAATCCAAAATAGTGCAATGTTTCGGTGATAAGCTTGAAGCAGCGGTTTTCCAGGCACAAATAGTGGCGCAATCTGTTGCGACAAACACAGTTTCGGTGCTAAGCCGCCGAATTCCAAACACAATCCAGCCAGTTTCCAAACTCTAACAAAAACAAGTAGCTTCGTGCAGCAATTGAAAGACTGGAAGTTTATTTTTAAACTGGAGACTGAAACTCTTTAGAGTTTCAGATAGATCATAAAAATGGGATATTTTTTTATATCTTGCATTTAATTTTTTTTAATTAACTGCGTGGATGATATATATTGGTTTTATTCATCCTGTTAATTTAATTAATTTAAATATTCAGTTTTAATTAAAATATTCTGTAATAGAAAATAAAATAATGTTTTTTTAACTAATTAATTAATTAAATGGAAAGATTTTTGATATTTTAATTATTTTTTACAAAATATCACGTTTAAGATGATTTTTTTTAAAAATCAGATATCTTGAAAAAACGTGAAAATTAATTTCGGATTTTAAATTAATTGAATGAAAAAATATTTAATCAAAATAAATTATTATTTTTTGAAACATATGAAATGAAAAATAAAATAAATAAATACATTTAATCACTACCTTAGTTGAAAAGTTAAAGAAAAAATTATCTATTTATTAAATTTTATTGGTTACAAATTTAAATACGAAAAGATAGTTTCTTTAAAATCGTATACACGGAAAGTTGTTTGATTCTTTTAGATCGTGTGGCTTTCGAAATTAATAAATTTATTTTAATTAAATGAATTTTTTTATAATCCTAAAAAATATTTTAAAAATTTAAGGGGAAGAAAAAATTTATTCACAAATAAATTCCGCGGTCTCCATCACCAGTTTGTAGGCGATGCAATTAAACCCTGCGTGTTAGCAGTAAGGCCTTCCTCCCCATCGGACAGATTAATTGCGGTATCGCCAGTACAAATCTCCTTTGGGGGTAATTCTAGATAATTGCTAGTGTGGATCATTTCTCCATCTGAAGGGTTCATTATAAAGCAATTGATTTGGAATTAGGTGATGGTTAATACTTAGCTGTATATAATAGTATCCTCTCCATCTGAGTCACTGCTACTATATACTGGACCGAAACTATGTCAGCTATTTAATTTTACTTGGCATGGTTAGTTGCCTAAATAGTAAAATTAAAAGGAATTGGCCTGTCTTGTCTAATAATGGATAGTAGACGTCCATCCATCGTGGCAAGCTATTCTCAAGTTACCAGGTTGCTGGCGAATTAATTTTAAAATGGTAGAGGAAACCAAATTAAAATGAATTCAAAATTTTGCTCATCATAATTAATGGTATTTTAATTATGTGATTCTCAAGATTAAAATGGATTTCAACCCACTCGCTTTAATACTGAAAGAAAACAAACTTACGGGACCAAATTTTGTTGACTGAAAATGTAACTTAGATATAGATTTAACTACAAATGGTATTCTTTCAATACCAAAAATGTGTTTGTTTCTGAAAAAGATTTTTCCTCTAGGCTGAAAAGCACGAAGAAGAAAAATGTCTAGAAACAAGAAGACACGATTTCCAAGGTAGTTAGTGGGCCACGGACCAGTGTAAAAAAGCCGAAAGGCAGATGTTTTCACTGCAACCAGACCTGACACTGGAAAAAACTATGTCTAGTATTTCTCAAAAGGCAGAAACAATAGGGTAATTTTTGTTTACTGGTTGTGGGAACATGTTTAGCAGTGCCTCCAACATCGTATTGGTTCAGTTTTCTTTTGTTTAGTTTTTAGTTTTAGCAAAGCTTCATGTATAAGACCCTGAAGTTTTTTTGATGTTTTAAAAGTAATGTATGCCCTTAGGATGCCGAACCCCTAGTAACTCATGTATACCTCTTTTGACATTAAGGTGTTGTGGTTACTTATTAGTTCTTGTTTGGTCTCTTAATATCTTTATTTCTTGTCTTTATCTTTGGCCACCGGTCTGCGGTGGGATCACATCTCTTTGTTTAGGTTTGGTGCCTTGTGGGAGCGGGGTGTTACATTTGGTATCAGAGCTCTATGTTATTAGTTCTGTAGACTTATTAGAGTGTGGTCTGTGGTGGACCGTAGGTTAAGCGTGTCATCTCGCGGTCTATTGAGAAGAGTGGTTTAGGCCTGGGTTATCATACCTTTGCCTTCAAGCATCTGACTAACTAGCATTGAAGTCCGTTTGGAAAACGCGTTTTGTAGACGTAAGGTCCTAATTGGAAGTCTAAGCAAGTTATCAGACTTGGGAGATAACCCGGGAGGGGCCTTGTGTTGATGTCAGTTTGCGAAGTCTAAGTGGGTTATCAGATTAAGGGGGAATGAACCTTATTTCATTAAAACCTTTCGTAGATAGTTTATTCTTATCCTTATGTTTATAAGTTGGACTCCTGTGTTGAGCTATAAGTCTTAGCTTTCCTACGATCGGAAGGAGCATGAAGAAACTCAGATAGAGCATCATTCAACCCGAACCAGTATAATGAGGCACGATAAGAAAAATCTTCGCAAGTGGGGCCGGTGGAACCTGATCCAACCACTAAGATGTTGGAGGCGATCGTAAGACTGACCGAACAGAACGCGAGTTGGATCGCGATGCGAGCTGAGAGGAACAATAACCCCTTAATCAAATAATTTAAGGATCTGAGTGTAAAGGGGTTCATAGGAACCCTTAGCCCTACGGAAGTAGAAAACTGATTGAAGGATGCTGTGCGTATTCTGGAGTGGTTGGGGGTAGATGCGGATAAAAGGTTTGACCTCGTAACTTTTATGTTTAGAGGAGAAACATACCATTGGTGGAAAGCTATGGAACGGTTCTTAAAGATGCTGGTGCTAGGTGTTGAACCCCCCATACCCCAGAGAATCACTTGGGATCATTTTGAGAAAACGTTCGACGTATAGTACAAGCCCGTAAACTATAAGCATGAGAAGGAGCACGAATTCATCAACCTAGCACAAGAAAGGACGAGTGTGGTAAAATTCGAGATGAAGTTTATAGGGTTGTGACTATATGCCACCCAGTTTATACCTGATGAGGAGATAAGGTGTAGAAGGTTCAAGAATGGATTAAGTTTTCGGATTAGAACAAGGATGACGATTTTTTAGATGAATAACTACGCAAGATGGGTGAAGATAGCGCAAGATGAATTGCAAAGCGGGCCAAAAGGACCGGTAACTCTTTAGTTAAACAATTCAAGAATTTGGGTCCTAAGGAGTTTGTGGAAACAGTTAGTCCCGCTGACGCTGAAAATTGCTTGAGCGGTGGACACATTTTAGACAGACTGAGTTGTTCATGTGGTAAGCTCTTAAGTATCAAGTAATATTCCTTTGACATCTAGACTATGTAAATCGTATGGAGTTAGTATTCGAAAACCTTTTGTGATGTGACCCGTTAAGAAAAACCTATTTAGATTAGTGCATAAAGGTTGCTTGTATAGAGAAAGAATTTTTTCATGGAAATGTGTGGACTTTATGTATGAGAAGTTGAAGGGTGAAATAATTCTATTGTTTTTAATGGAGTTGTGAACCAACTTACTGTGAGTACACGGGAGGAATTAGTGTTTGGATGAGAATAATGGAAGTGTAAGTGAAACTGTACGAATTAATGGGTATGTTTTTTGTAAATTGACCTTGAGTGAATCGAGTGTCTTGGTAAAATGCCGGTAAGATGAAATAGTTAAAGTGCAAAAGTGGTTTTTGGTTTGGTTGTGCGGCAGAAAATGTGTGAAGGGATTGAGTGATGATGGTAAGAGATTTTAGAATTAGGAGTAAGTACTGTATGGTTAAAGTATTGTTGGGTGAGTGGTACGTATGTGAAGGAAAGATGCGAATGTATATTGTGGTATGACAAGCGTTGTGTTTGGGTTTGTATGGGTACATATACCTGTGGTGCATTTCGTCTACGTGTTATGTTTAGCCCTAGTGACGCATTAGGTTCAAGTGGCGGTATTAGTCTTGATGGTCGTAAGGCTAGAGTGGCAATTAAAAGTGTGTGTAAAGATTGTGTGTTGAAGATAGACTATAGGGAGATGTTGGTAGATTTGATGCCTTTGTTTATGTCTGAGTTTGATTTGATTTTTGGGATGGACTGGTAGTCATCCTACAATACGTCGCTAGACTGTGTTAGGAAATGAGTAATCTTTAGGATATTCGGGGAGGAGGAATTTGTTTTCCAAGGGGACAAGAGTAGAACACCTATCCGCATCGTGTCGGCCAGTAAGGATTCATCCGACCTAGTGTCTCATCATGGGGAGCACCTGTACTATTCGTGAAAAAGAATGACGGAACATTGAGGATGTGTATCGACTATCAAAAATTGAATAGAGTGATCGTTAAGAACAAGTATCCCTTGTCTAGGATAGACGACTTGCTCTACCAGCTGTAAGGAGCCAGAGTGTTCTCAAAGATAGACTTGAGGTCAGGATACCATTAATTTAAAGTGTAGAAGTCAGATGTACCCAAGATTGCCTTTAAGATCCATTACGAGTATTAAGAATTTGTGGTGATGCCTTTTGGGATAACGAATGCGCCTGCTGTGTTTATGGACCTGATGGATCAGGTGTTCAGAAGCTTTCTAGACCAATTTGTAATTGTGTTCATAAACGACATTCGGATATATTCTCGGAGTGAGGAGGAACACAGGAAACATTTTGAAAATTTCTTTGCAGATCCTTAGAAAGCACTAGTTGTATGCAAAAATTCAAAAAGTGTGAGTTTTGGCTGGATCGAGTGGTGTAGGTGGATATGTTATATCTGGAGGCCAAATACAAGTGGACCCAATGAATGTGGAAGCGGTAGTCAATTAGAAAAGGCCAACTAGCGTGACAGAAATATGAAGCTTCTTCGGGTTAGCTGGTTATTACCGACATTTTATTCGAAACTTTTCCTTAATTGTGAAACCCTTGACTCGATTGACTCTGAAGAATGTCAAGTTTGAATGGTTCGACGGATGCGAACGAAGTTTTCAAGAGTAGAAGTCCAAACTAGTGTCAGCACCAGTGCTTACCTTTCCGTCAGGTAACGACGACTTTATTTTTTATAGCGACGCGTCACACCAAGCTTTGGGTTGTGTTTTGATGCAGCACGGGAAGGTTATCGCCTATGCATATAGACAATTAAAACCTCATGAGAAGAATTACCCTACCAACGATCTAGGGTTAGCTGCAATCGTCTTCGTGCTCAAGATATGGAGATAATATTTGTACTGCGTCCCTTGTGAGATCCTTACGAATCATCAGAGTTTGAATCAGCCAGAAAGAGCTGAACTTGAGGTAAAGGAGATCGATGAAGTTAATTAAGGATTATGACTGCACGATTCACTATCATCCGGGAAAGGCTAACGTTGTAGCGAATGCCCTAAGTCAAAAACTATTGGAAAAAAATAGTGCATCTACGAGCAGTACGAGTTGATGCTTTTTTTGAAATGCGAACGCTTAGAACCTATATTGCCATAGGAAGGAATGCATGCCTATTAGTAACTCTGGGCGTAAGACCAACCTTATTAGATCAAATTTGAGCTGCTCAATTGGTGGATAATCAAGTGGTCAAGATAAGGCCAAAAACAGCGACTAAAGGGAAGACATAATTCAAAATTTAAAATGACGTGTTGTGGTTTCGTCACAGATAGTATGTGCCCAATAATGGGGAGTTGAGGAGGCAAGTCTTAGACTAAGCGCATAACTCAACATACACCATGCACCCGGGAAGTATGAAGTTATATAGAGACTTAAAGGATATATATTGGCGAAGTGAAATGAAGAAGGACGTAGAGAATTTCGTGACAAGATGTTTAGTATGCCAACAAGTTAAGATTGAACTCTAGAAGCCGACAGGATTATTACAACCGCTACCAGTACCCGAGTGGAGGTGGGAACATAATACCCTAGATTTCGTAACATGACTCCCTCGAACACCCAAGGGGAGTTATGTTATTTGGATAATTTTGGATAGGTTGACGAAGTCAGCTCACTACCTACCAATAAAGATGACGTATTTTGTGGATCGTTTGCATGGCTTCATATCGATGAGATCGTTAGGCTACAAAAAGTACCAGTTTCTATAGTATCGAAAAAAAACCCACGCTTTACGTCCTGGTTTTGGCTAAGCTTACAAGAAGCATTGGGGATTACTTTAAAGTTTAGCACGGCTTTCCATCTACAGACTGACGGTCAATCGGAGAGAACAATTCAGACCTTAGAAGATATGCTTAGAGCAAGCTTTCTAGACTTTGCTAGAAGCTCGGAGGAACATTTGTCGTTGATCGAGTTCGCATATAACAATACTTTTTAGTCAACTATAAGGATGGCCCCTTACGAAGTGTTGTACGGCAGAAAATGTCGAAGCCCAATCTGTTGGGAAGATGTGGAAGAGAGGAAGTTGCTTGGACCTGAGATAGTTTAAATTTCCACTGATAAGATTAAGTTGATTTGAGAGAGATTGAAGCAATTGCAAGACAGACAGAAGAGTTGTGCAAATAATCTGGGATGCGACCTGGAGTTTGTAGTGGGGACCGTGTGTTCTTAAAGATATTACCATGGAAGGATATAATTAATCCAAAAGAGTTTTTCCCTGTGAGGGTGTGTGTAAGCCCGGTAAGGGTGTGTGTATAAGTCTTACAAAGGTATTGTGCGATACTCGGTAAGGGTGAGGGTTGGTCTTCGAAGGCTTTGTGTTGTTGTTCCATTTAAGGGTAAGTGTTAGCCTTTAATAGCATTTTGAATTGTCGTATAGTGTTGTGTGTTAGAAACTATCAGTTTGAACTGTTGCTTTGGCTTTGAAGCCTTGTCATGAGAAATATTCACGTCTCTTCGAGCAAGGTATGTAAATTTTGAGGACAAAATTTCTTAAAGGAGGATAGATTGTAATAACCCAAACTCAAAGATACGAATAGAAAAAAAAGAACATCGCAAAAAAAATGAACTCTCGAACCTAAGTTTGGTAAAAAGAACTGGTCCGACCATTTAACATTTCGAGCCCGAGACCCAGGACAGAGTGGGAACCATACAAGCATGTATTAAAACCCTATTGTTGAGGATAATAATTCAAAGTTATAAGTTCAAGTCGTTTAAAACAAGAGTTAAGCTCGAAAAGTCTTAAAAACTCAAATTTTGACACATGGATATCTTAAATCAAAAATTTAAGTACAATTAAGTAGTAAATGACAAAATAATATCAAAAATAACAAAAATACCCCTTAGTGGTCGACCACCTTGGGGAGAGAGCCAAAAAGTAGATTTTTATTTTCTTTTTAGCTTAAAATGATGAGAAAGGTATTAAATTAAGTATTATGATGATACAATACTTGTTAAGCAAGTAATATACATAATAATATGATGTTATAGGTTAATAGAAGCAAGCAAATCATTACTGAAGTTCATGCACAACAAAATAAGTTAGAAAGTCATATAATGTCAAAATAGCTTAATTTGACATAAAAGATTATCAATTTAATCAATTGCTATGTGAACTATGATACTAAATAAAAATACTATATTTATCATAAACATACTAATATAATAGATTTCAGAGAAAAAAGACACCAAAAAGATATATCAAATTAACTTTTTAAGCATTTCCTTGTACAAAAGGGCAAGCAAACCTATGCAAAACCCCTTAATTGATAGGGGATCAGATTTTTGTCCCCCCAAACTGACCCTAGCCGAATTTTCCTTCCCCAAACCTGATTTTGTTTCCTCAAAGCTTCAACTAAATTAATGAGCCCATGTGAAAGAAAAAAAAAGTATCAAAAATTAATTATTTTGTTCCCTAGCTCTTTCTATATAAGCTAAGCCCAAACACTTTATTCCCTCTTGATATTTCAGTGGAAAGGGAGGGAGAAAGAGCAGATTGTGAGTGTTCTTGAGG
Source organism: Heliamphora pulchella (assembly GCA_032270985.1). NCBI lineage: Eukaryota > Viridiplantae > Streptophyta > Magnoliopsida > Ericales > Sarraceniaceae > Heliamphora > Heliamphora pulchella. The sequence continues at coordinate 16,634 of JAULJZ010163150.1, read as the reverse complement.
GTCCATAGAAGTTTGAGAGAAGAAAGAAGAAGAAAAAGAAGAAAGGATCCAAGAAAGGGGTCTTTGGAAGCCATAGTTCCAATAGCCAAGTCCTACTAGTTTTCTTCCATCTCTCAAACGTGTAAGTAAAACTTTTAAACTTTATGTCTAAGATCCCTCAAAATATCCCCCAACACATCTCTTTAAACACTCTATAAATCGAGAACAAAAAATAAACCAAAAAGGCATCATAGTTGGAAATTTGGGGCTGTTATGATTATGAGTGATATGAGATGTTGTTGTGTGTGGTTCTGTTTGAGTTTGATGACCTATAAGTGTGCTGAAGCCTTGGTACTAATGTCTAAAATACAAGCATGCAAAGAAATGGATCAAAAACATGACATGACATAAGTAGAAGACTTGGATCCTAAGAGACTTGATTTTCGAGAACATAGATGTTTCTGCCCTGAAATTCGGAATGCCAAAACTCAATGTAGAAAATTGATCTAAGCATTTTCTTTATCTCCAGATTTATATTTTTGTGTTATCTTTCATCCAAAGCTGGTTTCAACTCATTTTCATAAGTAGAACTCGAGATATTGCAATTTTACCAAAGTGTGTCATTTTTCGACCAGTCAACACCACTGATCTGAAGACCCTAGTTTGCAATCCGATCTAAACTTTGGTCAAACCATAAAAGTTGTATATAACATGTGTATCTTTCTACCCACCAAGACTAAGGACAAAATATTGAGTTTGGATAGGTCAAAATCCCTTTGAAAATCTCGGTTGAGTTTCAGCCCTCAAGAGACACTTCTGCCACATATTTTTGTGTAGTAAATACCCCTATTTTTAGTGACCTACTCCAAAAGTGGTCTACATAAACATTGTACATAACATATTGAAGTATGTTCTTCCCAAAAAAGCATACCTTAAAGCATCGGGAGGATTCCCCAAAATCGTTTCAAACCCTCTGTCCAAAACCGGTTCTGCTGAGTTTTTGCGGTTAACATAACCTATTTTCTAAACTGGCCAAAAAGTCTAACTTGTTCCAAACATTTACCCTTAGCTATAAACAAGTAACCTATATGGTACATGTTGAATCAAAACATACTGAAAAAAAGGCGCATTTGGACTTGATATGATACCCCAAAACCGAGACCGACAGAGAGACTTTTCAGACCAGTTCTCTAAGCAAGTGATGAACTATTTTTGTTTCCGTCAAGTTTTTCACCCATTTGCCTTAGGTTTTGGCTTTGGTATTGAACATAAAATTTGTAGGGAATATTCTAATCTAAATTATCACCAAAAATTATAATCCAATTCCAAGTCTAAGTACGTAAAGATGCTATGGTACTTTAAAATTTAATGATTAGGAGAGAGTAATAAAATGGTTAAGTTAAATTCTTAAACAAGTGAAGGATTGGGCAAGTGCATAATACCCCTTAAACCAAAAAAGAAAGTGACCATGGTCTCAAAAATCAAGAAAACATTCAATGGTCAGAATCATTTTGGTGCTTCACGTTCTAAGAGGGGTAGAATTCCGTGTTGACGGTTAAGTTATGTTTGTTTGCTTGCTAGGCATGGAAGTTTTGTTACTCGAGGAGCAAGCTTAGCTCGTTGACAAAGGCTCGAGTCGTATGCATATAAGATGAGGTGAGAGTACTTAGCCATTATCTTGAACTTGAGTTTATGTAAATGATGCATGAAAATGCTTTGAAGCGTATGTTTTGAATTATGACGAGTTTGACGATCGCATGAACCTGTTGTTTTTAAAAGTCATGATGTTTTTAATTCAAGTATAATATCTATGATATTTTGAGCAAGCATGATATTACTATGAACGTATGGTTGATGTTGTGTGGTTGCTACAAAGTGCCAAGTTACAAGGGTTTTTGGCCCTTTATATCCTGTTATGAGGGAGGTTACCCAACTATGGGTTTTTCACTTGTCCCTTTAGGGGAGATTTTTCATTAAGTGGGGGTTTTTGTCTTAAAGACTTTTGGGGTGAGTCCCAGGTTTTAGCACATAACACTCGTGCTTGGTGGAGAGGGGCCCTCATTCCATCACGTTATTATCCGTGCATTGCAAATTGAGGTTACGGTACCGTCGGAACTCCCGGTCGTGAGATTGAAAACTACTTGGACATTGTTGGGGTTTGAGTCTAGATTTGAGAAAGTGGTCATGCATTTTAAATTTGTGGCAGTTAAGCCAGGAACATATTTATGTTTACAATACTGAGAATGCTCTGTATAATCTATGATATTTTCATGTTCAAGCAAATGCATTAATTTCTATATTTTTGTGAAAAATGTGATGAACTATTTTTAGAAAGAGTTTTCAATTATACCTAACTAAGTAACTTATCTTTTTTGTTTATGATAATGCTGAGTGTGGTCTCATGTAATCTTTGTGGTTGCAAATACCAAGAACGACTAGGAGTTGGTCCACCACAAACATCGTCGAATAGTTCTGGTTCTAGTGTCGGGAATCGTGTTGGTTCAGTTTTCTTTTGTTTAGTTTTTAGTTTTGGCAGAGTTTCATGTATAAGACCCTAAAGTTTTTTTTTGATGTTTTAGAAGTAATGTACGCCCTTGAGATGCCGAATCCCTTGTGACACATGTATACCTCTTTTAACATTAAGGTGTTGTGGTTACTTAGAAGTTCTTGTTTGGTCTCTTAATATCTTTATCCCTTGTCTTTTTCTTTGGCCGCCGGTCTACGGCGGGAACACATCCAATTGTTCAGGTTTGGTGCCTTGTGTTAGGGTTGGTATACTGAAACCATGATTTTAGTATTTAATTTTATTTTAACAAAATTAATTTTTTATTTTATGATAATCTTTATGAGTAATGTATGTGTTTTATTTCTTCAATGTTATATATGGAAGTCCGATATTATGTAAAGTATTTAATCTGGTGTGTAGAATACGGCTTACACACAGAAGATCAAATTTTAGGTTCTTGCAGAATAGAAATTTTATATTCACAGTTTAAATGGAAATAGAAATACCATCGGTACAACTGTGGCACAGAATTTTATTAGAACTGTCTTGGCTATGGGGAACAGATAATAGCGTCGTCTATTATTCCGACTCTCCGTGTCAGTACACTTTGTGTGTATTGAACGGGACATTTGGGATAATTAATTTTATACTGACTATATAAATTAATTTACACCCTAAAGTTATTATGAATAGTGTTTATCCTCTTAATTCTGAAATAATTATTGAATTGCGTATATTTAATATTCGTTGTTTTGATTCATTAGAGGGTGCGATATTATATCGGTATATATTCTCGGTGAGATGGATAGCGGTATTATTTATATGGCAAATATTAATTATTGACGAAATCTACATCCCGATAGATCTGGATTGCCGATACCTCCTTAAGGAAGCTTATAAGTTTTAACCGGCCCAAACCCTGCAGGTGGATTTAATTTTCTGGCAGTCAAATAAGTTAAGCGAAAGGATTTAAGGAATACCAAGATGTCGATTAAATTAAATTGTCAGTAATTAAATTTAATTGACGGGTATCAAGAATCTTACCATGGGGAGAAATGGTAAGTATTTAATAACAAGAGTTTAATGCAAAAAGGTCTTGAGATTATGGGTCAAGTGCAATTACAGTTCTTTAGTGGTGTGAACTGTAATTCATTATTCTATGAAAATTGAAGAAATCGCTGCGTCTTTCTATAATTACAGAAACCGCTGGTAGGTATCTGTATTCCACTGGAAGTCTTACTCATAATTTCTCCCAGATCCTTGCTGTAGCCCTATATATATACGGATAGGCTGAACTAGTTTCATATCATATTATATTATATTCTGTCTCTTAAGACTAAATATATCTGGATTCATCCGGTACGAGTTCTCGATAGTCCGAAACCCACACAACGTTCGAGGATCGCATACGGGAATACGATAGAAAATTTGATAGAAGTTTCAACTCATAATCAAATCGTAATTGAAGAAGAGATTGACAAAAGGTATTTTTCTAAATTTACTTTGGTTGCACGAGTTTTATTTTGATTGTACAACGTCAAAAGTTTTATCTGGAGCGCGTTTCGACGTTTTCCCATCCATTTAATTTTTTATCGAAAATCGTTTACAAAAATAATGATCTTGGCTGTATTGTCTCTAACAATTGGTATCAGAGCCTTTTTATTTTTTATTTACGGTTATCGGGGCTGGATAGTTTTAGAACTGTTGCTAACTTTATTTTGCAGGCATTCTAATCCCGATTTTATGATTATCATTTATTTTCATATTTGATTGAATGCGTGGATGATTTTTTTTTTTCACGGGAGTTGACCGTGATAGATTAATTTTTTTTAGATCAAATATGAGTGTACGGGACATAGGTTTCGATGAAAAATTTTATATTCTTTAATTTTCTTTCTAGTTTATTAGAAAGAAAAATAAGAATAGGTTTGGAAGAACGAAGGCGGCGGCAACCGGCAGTTTTTTGGTTGCTTCACAGTTTTTTTTTTCAATTTTTTTTTCTGAATAATATAAAATAGAAAAAAAAATGCTTTCGAAGCAAGTTTTGGCCAAACTATTTCAGCACTTTCAGCGGAGCCAAACGCAACACAAAGCAGCGGTGGCTTTTCGGTTCAAAACAGCCGCCGGTTTCAAACAAATCAACAAGCAACAGTGGAGCCAATTCCCAAGCAAGCGGCGGTGCCTGACCAATCGCAGCAGTGATTCTTCCAATCAAGCAGCGATTTCAGCCAAAATAGAAAGCAACCAAACGCAATAGTCATTCTTCTGCCCAAACAGTGATTTTCCAAACAAATTAAAGTGGCCCAAAACTCAGCAAACAGCCTGTTTTGGTTTTTTTTGTTTGCGCAAACACACACCAGCAGTGGCGCAATTCCATTGGCATGACTCAAAATCCAAAATAGTGCAACGTTTCGGTGATAAGCTTGAAACAGCGGTTTTCCAGGCGCAAACAGTGGCGCAAACTGTTGCGACAAACACAGTTTCGGTGCTAATTTTTTTATATCTCGGATATAAAATTGGGTTATTTTTTTATATCTTACATTTAATTTTTTTAATTAACTGTGTGGATGATATATATTTGTTTTATTTATTATGTTAATTTAATTAATTCGAATATTCGATTTTAATTAAAATATTTTGTAGTAGAAAATAAAATTAAGTTTTTTTAATTAATTAATTAATTAAATGGAAAATTTTTAGATATTTTAATTTTTTTTACAAAATATCACGTCTAAGATGATTTTTTTTAAAATTAGATATCTTGAAAAAACGTGAAAATTAATTTCGAATTTTGAATTAATTGAATGGAAAAATATTTAATCAAAATAAATTATTACTTTTTGAAAAATGTGAAACAAAAAATAAAATAAATAAATACCTTTAATCACTACCCTTAGCTGAAAAGTTAAAAAAAAAATTGTGTATTTATTAAATTTTATTTGTTAAGTATTTAAATACGAAAAGATGGTTTCTTTGAAATCGTGTACACGAAAAGATGTTTGATTCTTTCAGATCGTGTAACTTTTGAAATTAATAAATTTATTTTAATTAAATAGATTTTTTTATAACCCTAAAAAATGTTTTAAAAATTTAAATGGAAGAAAAAAATTTATTCACAGATAAATTTTGCGATCTCTATCGCCAGTTTGTAGGTGATGCAATTAAACCCTGCATGTTGGCAGTAAGGCATTCCTCCTCATTGGACAAATTAGTTGCGGTATCATCAGTACAAACCTCCTTTGGAGGTAATTTTAGATAATTGTTAGTGTGGATCACTTCACCATCTGAAGGGTTCATTGCGAAGCGATTGATTTGGAATTAGGTGATGGTTAACACTTAACTGTATATAATAGTATCATCTCCATCTGAGTCACTGCTATTATATACAAGACCGAAACTATGTCAGCTATTTAATTTTACTTGGCATGGTTAGTTGCCTAAATAGTAAAATTAAAAAGAATTGGCATGTCTGATCTTATAATGGATAGTTGACGTCCATCCATCGTGGCATGCTATTCTCAGGTTATCAGGCTGCTGGCAGATTAATTTTAAAATGGTAGAGGGAACCAAATTAAAATGAATTCAAAGTTTTGCTCATCATAATTAACGGTATTTTAATTATGTGATTCTTAGGATTAAAATGGATTTCAATCAACTCGCTTTAATACTCAAAGAAAACAAACTTACGGGACCAAATTTTGTTGACTGAAAATGTAACTTAGATATAGATTTAACTACAAATGGTATTCTTTCAATACCAAAAAATGTGTTTGTTTCTGAAAAAGATTCTTCCTCTGGGCTGAAAGGCATGAAGAAGAAAAATGTTTAGAAACAGGGAGACACAATTTTAGGGTAGTTAGTGGGCCACGAACTGGTGTGAAAAAGTCGAAAAGAAGATATATTCACTGCAACTAGACCCGGTACTAAAAGAAACTATGTCTAGTATTTCTCAAAAGGTAGAAAAAATCGGGTAATTTCTGTTCACTGGTTGTGGAAACATGTTTAGCAGTGCCTCCAACATCGTATTGGTTCGGTTTTCTTTTGTTTAGTTTTTAGTTTTGGCAGAGTTTCTCGTATAAGACCCTAAAGTTTTTTTTGATGTTTTAGAAGTAATGTATGCCCTTGGGTTGCCGAATCCCTAGTAACTCATGTATACCTCTTTTGACATTAAGGTGTTGTGGTTACTTAGAAGTTCTTGTTTGGTCTCTTACTATCTTTATTTCTTATCTTTCTCTTTGGCTGTTGGTCTGCGGTGGGATCACATCCCTTTGTTCAGGTTTGGTGCCTTGCGGGAGCGAGGTGTTACATTTGGTATCAGAGCTCTAGGTTATAGGTTCTGTAGACTTATTAGAGTGTGGTCTGTGGTGGACCGTAGGTTAAGCGTGTCATCTCGTGGTCTATTGAGAATAGTGGTTTAGGCCTGGGTTATCATACCATTGCCTTCGAGCATCTGACTGGCTGGCATTGAGGTAGTGTCAACACAAACAAGATTTGTGTCAACACAAAAGAGCATTTGCTCTAAAAGACTCAAATTGAGTCGACACAAATAGAATTTGTGTCGACACAAAAGTGATCCTCACTTTTGATATCCGAAAGTTTGGGTCGACACAAATGAAAATTGTGTCGACACAAAACAACCGAGACCTCCTGCAGATTTTTGGTGTCGACCCCAAGATAAGTTGTGTCGACCCAAAAGTCCTGAGCCTGCCTGCAGAATTTTGGTGTCGACCCCAAGAGCAAATGTGTCGACACAAAATAACCGAAGCTGACTGCAGAATTTTGGTGTCGACCCCAAAGACCAAATGTGTCGACACAAAAGTACCGAGACTTCTTGCAGAATTTCAGTGTCGACACCAAAGACAAGTTGAGTCGACACAAATGGTCCCTCCGGATGCTGAAGCTTTAAATAAGTCGACACAAGATTTAAATGTGTCGACCCCAGAACGTTGGAAGGTAAAGTGCAGAAATTGTGTTGACTCCGCAGAAAATTTATGTCGACCCAACCACTTGAAAAACCCTGCTCTAGACACTTTGTGTCGACACCAAAGCTATTTGTGTCGACCCTAAAGATGAAAATTCAAAATACGACAGATCTGAACGGCTGAATTTTTGGCATTTATTGCTCTCACCTACCTCAAACGGTCATGAACTCACAAGAACTTATATAAGGAGTTACTTCTCAACATTTTAAAACGTTGGAGACTTGCATTTACTTTCTATTGCTCAAATCAATCTCAGAAATTATCAAGCTCACATTTATTGCTGTAACTCCAGTTCTTGTTCCTCATCTCTCTTTATCATCTCATTTATTGTAAATTATTTCTGTAAAGAGAGTGAGTACTTTTCATTTCTTACACTTCATTTATTGTAATCAATGGTAAGTCACCCTTTAGCCTTTGAGTGAGTGAGTGAAACTCATCAAAGAAGAATTCAAGAGACATTAGAAAAAAATAGAGACTTATTTTCATAGAATCTTCTTGAAGTTGTATAAGGCGTTGAATGTGCTCGTAAATATTCAAATAGCTCAAGTGAAATCTTGAAACTTGTAAATGTTTGGAATACGCCCGTGAAGTATTCTGAATAGTAGAAATACTCAAGGGAGATCTTAAAGAGTGGATGTAGGTTAGGATAAAGTCGAACCACTATAAATCTCTAGTGTCTGGTTCTATCTCTCTATCCCTCATCTTTTAATATTTGCATTACTTAAATGTTTGCATATCTTACTTTATTGTAATATTAAAAAGTTTTTGAAAAAGGTTTTTAAATTGTAATTTATCTTTTTTTTAAAAGACCCAATTTACCCCCCGTCTTGGGTTGCCTAAATCTAACATAATGGATAGTAGACGTCCACCTATCGTGGCATGCTATTCTCAGGTTACCAGACTGCTGAAAAATTAATTTTAAAATGGTAAAGGGGACCAAATTAAAATGAATTCAAAATTTTTCTCATCATAATTAACGGTATTTTAATTATGTGATTCTCAGAATTAAAATTGATTTCAACCCATTCGCTTTAATACTCAAAGAAAACAAACTTACAGGACCAAATTTTGTTGACTGGAAATGTAACTTGGATATAGATTTAACTACAAATGGTATTTCTTCAATTCTAGGAAATGTTTGTTTCTGAAAAAAAATTTTCCTCTAGACTTGAAAGGCATGAAAAAGAAAGAGGCTTAGAAACAGGGAGACACGATTTTTAGAGTAGTTAGCAGGCCACGGACTGGTGTAAAAGAGCCGAAAGGCAGATGTTTTCACTACAACCAGACCCGACACTGGAAAAAGTTATGTCCAGTATTTCTCAAAATGTAGAAAAAATAGGGTAATTTCTGTTCACTGGTTGTGAAAACATGTTTAACAGTGTTATCTACCGGCACCTGGTGTGTAGATACGGGAGCCACTAATCATGTCTGCAATTCATTGTAGGGGTTCTAGGAAATCCGATAACTTATTGATGGGGAAATTTACCTGCATATGGGCAATAATACAAAGGTAACAGCAGTTGCAGTAGGAAATGTCACTCTCAGTTTTGGTAGAGATCAGGTTTTAATATTGAGACATTGTCTTTATGTACCTACCATTAAAAGGAACTTAGTTTCGTTTCTGGATTGGTTAAAGACGGATATTTGGTTTATGTTATAACTCTGTGGTTATTAAGGATAATAAATGGGTTATCTATTTTGGTACATTGCTGGATAATCTTTATATTATTACTCCAACCTCTCCTACACTACAACTAACTGAAATGAATAATACATCTATATTACCATATAAGAGAAAGTTTCATTCGTTAATGAACCAAACGTTTCTTTGGCACTTACGCTTAGGTCATATTAATCTAAAAAGGATAAACAGACTGGTAGCAGAGGGACCTTTGAGTTCATTGGAAGTGAAGGCACTTCCATTTTGTAAATTTTGCTTAGAGGGTAAGATGATGAGGCCCTTTTTGGCCAAAAGCTATAGTGCTAAAGAACCGTTGGAGCTGGTTCATTCTGATGTGTGTGGTCCTATGACAATTCGGGCTAGAGGTAGCCTTGAGTACTTCGTCAGTTTTATTGATGACTACTCAAGGTATAGATACATTTACCTGATGCACCGTAAGTTTAATGCTTTGAGAAATTCAAAAAATTCAAGGCGGAGGCAGAGAAGCGTCTGGGTAAAAGTATCAAATCACTACCATACGACCGTGGTGGAGAATACATCTTTGGAGAGTTTAAGGACTACTTGTTATCAGAGTGTTTTACATCCTAGTTGACTGTACTTGGCACTCCACAACAAAATGGTGTTGCAGAAAGAAGGAATCAGACTCTTACGGAGATGGTAAGGTCAATGATGAGTTATTCAGGTTTTACCAGATTCATTTTGGAGACTCACTTTAGAGACAACAACTTACATTATGAACTTGGTACCTTCTAAGTTAGTACCTTCTACTTCCACAGAATTTAGACCGAGCGTAAGCCTCGTCTGAAACATATTCGGACTTGGGGGTGTCCAGCACATATGCTGAAAGGGAATACGGGTAAGTTGGAACCGAGGAGATAAGTCTGTTTCTTTATGGGGTATCCCAAGGGAACGAAGGGTGGTATATTTTATAATCCTAAGGATCAGAAGATCATTGTTAGCACCAATGCCCGATTCTTAGAAGATGATTATATTATGGATCACAGGCCCAATAGAAAAATTGTTCTGGAAAAATTGAGAGGAAGTACCAGTAGAACGAAAGAGGAACCTTAAGTCACTGATATTGCATTACCTTGTCGTAGTGGGAGGATTATCAGGACAGGTGCAAATCAAGAACTTGGTGCTGATGCACGGGTTCAAATTCTGCACAGCCTGTTATTGTTAGTACACAGACATAGGTAGTGACTCGTCTTAGTGGGAGGATTGTTCATCAACCTGATTGGCATATGTTCTTGGGAGAGTCGTTTGATAAGATCCCGGTAAAACTGGATACCGAGTCCTGTAACTACAATAAAGCACTACAAAATAAATATGCAGATCTTTGGCAAAGGGTTATGAATTTAGAGATGGAATCTATGTATTCCAATCAGGTCTGGAAACTTGTAGAACCACCTGAAGGGATAACCCATTGGATGCAAGTAGATCTACAAGAGGAAGAGAGGAGCAAATGGGAAGATTAAAACCTTCAAAGTTAGGTTTGTTGCCAAAGGGTTCACTCAAAAAGAATGGATCGACTATGAGGAAAGTTTTTTACCAGTAGCCATGCTTAAATCTATTCGGCAGTAGGAAGCCTCATGTATGCTATGCTTTGCACTAGACTAGACATCTGCTTTTTCGTTGGTATGGTTAGAAAATATCAGTCTAACCCAGGACATGAGCATTATACTGCGGTAAATGATATAATCTAGTACCTGAAAAGTACTAAGAATTATATGTTGGTTTACCAGTCAGATAGTCTAGTACCTTTAGGGTACACAGACTCAGATTTCTAGTTTGACAGGAATTCCCGTAAGTCAACCTCAGGATATTTGTTTACCTTAGGAGGTGGAGCTATATGTTGGAGGAGTATCAAGCAGTCCTGCATTGCTGATTCCACCATAGAGGCCGAGGATGTGGCAGCTTCTATAACAGCCAAGGAGGCCGTTTGGCTCAGTAATTTCCTGTTAGATCTAGAAGTGGTACTTTTAATTTAGTCGGCTATTACTCTTTATTGTGACAATAGTGGAGCGGTTGCGAACTTGAAGGAGCCAAGGGTCTATAAGAAAGGCAAGCATATTAAGCGTAAGTATCACCTGATACGAGAAATTGTAGAGAGAGGTGATATTGTTGTGACCAAGATTGCATCAGGAGACAATCTTGCAGATCCTTTTACAAAGAGTTTATTGACTAAGACTTTTGATAGTCATGTAGAGAGCATGAGAGTCAGATGTATGGCAGCATAGTTTTGAGTATAAGTGGGAGATTTTTAGGGTTGGTATACTGAAAATCATGGTTTTAGTATTTAATTTTATTTTAATAAAATTAATTTTTTTACTTTATAAGAATCTTTATGAGCAATGTATGTGTATCATTTCGTCAATATTATGCATGGATGTCTGATATTCTGTTTAGTATTTAATCTAGTGTGTAGAGTACGGGTTACACAGAAGATCAGATTTTAGGTTCTTGCTGAATATAAGTTTTATGTTCACAGTTTATATGGAAATGGACATACCATCGGTACGACTGTAGTATAGAGTTTTAGTAGACTGTCTTGGTTACAGGGAACAGATAATAGCGTAGTCCATTGTTCCCACTCTATGTGCCAGCACACTTTGTGTATATTAAACAAGACATTTGGGGTAATTAATTTTATACTGACTATATAAATTAGTTCACACCCCAAGATTATTATGAATAGTGCTTATTCTCTTAATCCTGAAATAATTATTAATTTGCGTATATTTAATATTCGTTGTTTTGTTTCATTAGAGGTTGGAATCTTATATGGGTCTATATTTTCGGTGAGTTGGGTAGCGGTATTATTTATATGGCAAATATTAATTATTGACAGAATCTACGTCCCGATAGATCGGGATTGACGATACCGCCTTAAGGAAGCTTATAAATTTTGACTATGCCAAACCCTGTAGGTTGATTTGATTATCCGGCGGTCAAATAACTTAAGCAAAAGGGCTTAAGAAATATCAAGATGCCGATTAAATTAAATTGTCAGCAATTAAATTTAATTGGAAGGTATCGAGAATCTTAACGTGGGGAGAAATGGTAAGCATTTAATAACAGAAGCTCAATGCAAGAAGGTCTTGAGATTATGGGTCAGAGTGCAATTATAGTTCTTTAGTGGTGTGAACTGTAATTTAGTGTTTTATGAAAATTACAGAAACTGCTGCGTCTTTCCATAATTGTAGAAACCGTTGGTAGGTATCTGTGTTCCACTAGAAGTATTACTCATAATTACTCCCTAGGCCCCTACTATAACTCTATATATATACGGGTAGGTTGAATCAGTTTCATATCATTGATATATTATATTTTGTCTCTCAAGACTAAATATATCTGGATTCTGCAGGTATGAGTTTTCGATAGTTCATAGACCACACTACGTTCGAGGATCGCATACGGGAATACGATTGAAGATCTGATAGGAGTTTCAACTCAGAATCAAATCATAGTTGAAGAATAGATTGACAAAAGGTATTATTCTAAATTTACTTTGGTTGCACGGATTTTATTTTGATTGTATAACGTCAAAAGTTTTTTTCTGGAGTCCGTTTTGGCGTTTTTCCATCCAGTTAATTTTTAACCAAAAATCATTTACAAAAATAATGATCTTAGCAGTATTGTCTCCAACACTTTGTGGCAACAGGGTGTTACACATAAAATCAGAATTAGAACGCCTGCAAAACAAAGTTAGCAACAGTTCTAAAACTACATGGCCTCGATAACCAAAAATAAAAAACAAAACGGCTTTGATACCAATTGTTGGAGGAAAAACTACCAAGATCATATATTTTACAAACGATTTTCGATAAAAAATTAACTGGACGTACAAACACCGAAACGGGCTCTAGATAAAATTTTTGACGACGAACGATCAAAATAAAACACGTGTAACTAAAGTTAATTTAGAAGAATTCCTTTTATCGGTTAAATTTTCAACTATGTTTTTGATTCAGAGTTAAAGCTCTTATTAGACCTTCTACTGTATTCTCTTATGCGATTATCGAATGTAGTGTGGGCTACGGATTATTGAGAACTCGTACCGACAGAACCTGGACAGCTTTAGTCTTAAAAACAAGTTCTAAAACTGGTTCAGCCTACCCACATATTTATAGGGTTACAACAGGGACCTGGGGAGTAATTATGAGTAAGACTTTTAGGGGAACATATACGTATCAGCGATTGTTGCAATTAAGCAAATCTCATTACGGTATCTGCAATTATTGAAAACTAGTAGTAATTTTTACAATTTTCACGAAACACTGAGTTTCTGTTCACTCTACTAATGAACTATAATTACACTATAATCCATAATCTCAAGATTTCCTTGTATTGAGCTCCTGTTATTAAATGCTTAACATTTCTCTCCACGTTAAGATTTTCGATGCCCGCCACTTAAATTTAATTATTGACAATTTAATTTAATTGGCATCTTGTAATCCCTTAAGTCGTTCTGCTTAACTTATTTGACCGACGAATAATCAAATTTATCGGTAGGGTTTGCCTGGTTAAGCCCAAACACTTTCGTCCCCCTTAATATTTCAGTTGAAAGAGAGGGAGAAATACCAGATTGTGAGTGTTCTTGAGGGTCCATAGAAGTTTGAGAGAAGAAAGAAGAAGAAAAAGAAGAAAGGATCCAAGAAAGGGGTCTTTGGAAGCCATAGTTCCAAAAGCCGAGTCCTACTAGTTTTTCACCATCTTTTAATCTCTCAAACATGTAAGTAAAACATCTAAACCTTATGTCTATGATCCCTCAAAATATCCTCCAATACATCTCTTTAAACACTCTATAAATCGAGAATCAAAAATAAACCAAAAAGGCATCATAGTTGAAAATTTGGGGCTGTTATGATTATGGGTGATATGAGATGTTGTTGTATGTGGTTATTTTTGAGTTTGATGACTTGTAAGTGTGCTGGAGCCTTGGTATTAATGTCTAAAACACAAGCATTCGAAGAACATAGATGTTTCTGCCCTGAACTTCGGAATTCCACAACTCAATATAGAAAATTGATCTAAGAATTTTCTTTATCCCCAGATTTATATTTTTGTGTTATCTTTCATCTAAAGTTGGTTTCAACTCGTTTGCATAAGTAGAACTCGAGGTATTGTAATTTTACCAAAGTGTGTCATTTTTCGACCAGTCAACACCACCGACCTAAAAACCCTAGTTTGCAATCTAATCTAAACTTTGGTCAAACCATAAAAGTTGTAGATAACATGTATATCTATCTATCCACCAAAACTAATGACAAAATATTGAGTTTTGATAGGTCAAAATCCCTTTGAAAGTCTCAATTGAGTGAAGCCCTCAAGGGACACTTCTGTCACATATTTTTGTGTAGCCCAAAACCCCTATTTTTAGTGATCTACTCCAAAAGTGGTCAACATAAACATTGTAGATAACATATTGAAGTACGTTTTTTCAAAAATCATACCTTAAAGCATCAAGAGGATTCCCCAAAACCGTTTCAAACCCTCTGTCCAAAATCGGCTCTGCTGAGTTTTAGCGGCTGACAGAACCTATTTTCTAATCTGGCCAAAACGTATAACTTGTTCCAAACAACTACCGTTAGCTCTAAACATGTAACTTGTAGTGGGCATGCTGAACCAAAACATACTAAAAAATAGACTCATTTGGACTAGATATGATACCCCAAAATTGAGACTGACAGAGACACTTTTCTAACAAATTCTCTGAGCAATTGCTGAACTGTTTTTGTTTCCGTCAAGTTTTTCACCCATTTGCCTTAGGTTTTGGCTTTGGTGTTGAACATTAAATTTGTAGGGAATATTTTAATCTAAATCATCACCAAAAATTATAATCCAATTCTAAGTCTAAGTACGTAAAGATGCTATGGTACTTTAAAATTTAATGATTGGGAGAGAATAATAAATGGTTAAGCTAAATTCTTAAACAAGTGAAGGATTAGGTAAGTGCATAGTACCCCTTAATCCAAAAAAGAAAGTAACCATAGTCTCAAAAATCAAGAAAACATTCAATGGTCAGAATCATTTTGGTACTTCACGTTCTAGGAGGGGTAGAACTCTGTGTTGACGGTTAAGTCATGTTTACTTGCTAGGCATGGAAGTTTTGTTACCCGAGGAGCAAGCTTAGCTCGTTGACAAAGGCTCGGTTCGTATGCATATAAGATAAGGTGAGAGTACTTAGCTATTATCTTGAACTTGAGTTTATGTAAATGATGCATGAAAATATTTTGAAACGTATGTTTTGAATTATGACCAGTTTGACGATCGCATGAACCTGTTGTTTTCAAAAGTCATGATGTTTTCAATTCAGGTATGATATCTATGATATTTTGAGCTAGCATGATGTTACTATGAAAGTATGGTTAATGTTGTGTGGTTGTTACAAAGTGCCAAGTTACAAGGGTTTTTGGCCCTTTATATCCCGTTCTGAGGGAGGTTACCCAACTATGGATTTTTCATTTGTCCCTTTAGTGGAGGTTTCCCGTTAAGTGGGTGGTTTTTGCCTTAAAGGCTTTTGGGGTGAGTCCTACGTTTCAGCACATACCACTCATGCTTGGTGGAGAGTGGCCCTCATTCGATCACGTTATTATCCGTGCATTGCAAATTGAGGTTATGGTACCGTCGGCATTCTCGATCGTGAGGTTGACGACTACTTGGACATTGTTGTGGTCTGAGTCTAGATTTGAGAAAGTGGTCATGCATTTTAAATTTGTGGCAGTTAAGCTAGGAACATATTTATGTTTATAATACTAAGAATGTTCTGTATAATCTATAATATTTTCATGTTCAAGCAAATGAATTAGTTTCTATATTTTTGTGAAAAATGTGATGAATTATTTTTAGAAAGAGTTTTCAATTATCCTTAACTAAGTAACTTGTCTTTTTTGTTTATGATAATGCTAAGTACACTCTCCTGTAATATTTGTGGTTGCAAATACCAAGAATGACTAGGAGTTGGTCCACCACAAACGTCGTCGAATAGTTTTGGTTCTAGTGTCAGGAATCGTGTTAGTTCAGTTTTTTTTTGTTTAGTTTTAGTTTTGGCAGAGCTTCATGTATAAGACCCTGAAGTTTTTTTTGATGTTTTAGAAGTAATATATGCCCTTGGGATGCAGAATCTCTAGTGACTCATGTATTCCTCTTTTGACATTAAGGTGTTGTGGTTACTTAGAAGTTCTTATTTGATCTCTTAATATCTTTATCCCTTGTCTGTCTCTTTGGCCGCCGGTCTACGGCAGGATCACATCCCTTCGTTCAAGTTTAGTGCCTTGTGTTAGGATTGGTATACTAAAACCATGGTTTTAGTATTTAATTTTATTTTAATAAAATTAATATTTTATTTTATGAGAATCTTTATGAGTAATGTATGTGTATCATTTCTTCAATGTTATACATAAATATCCGATATTCTGTATAGTATTTAATCTGGTGTGTAGAGTACGACTTACACACAGAAGATCAGATTTTAGGTTCTTGC
>JAULJZ010163143.1:0-26309 GCA_032270985.1 Heliamphora pulchella | reverse complement strand
CATACATCTGACTCCCATGCCCTCTACATGACTATCAAAAGTCTTAGCCGGTAAGCTCTTTGTAAAAGGATCTGCAATGTTGTTTCCTAATACAATCTTGGTCACAGTAACATCACATCTCTGTATAATTTTTCGTATCAGGTGATACTTACGCTCAATGTGCTTGTCTTTCTTATGAACCCTTGGCTCCTTCGAGTTTGCAATCGCTCCGCTATTGTTACGATAAAGTGCAATAGCAGACTGAACTAAAGGTACCACCTCTAGATCCAACAGGAAGTTCCTGAGCCAAACGGCCTCCTTGGCTACTTCAGAAGCTGCCACATACTCGGCCTCCATGGTGGAATCATTAGGTTCCACTAATTCAAGGTTAGAACAAAAAAACTTTGATTCATAAGCAACGATGCCCAAGATTTTGGTTGAGGAAAATTCTCGAGCACCTTATCTACATTTGCAGGATTTTCAGCAACCACCTGCTCTGCACTCAAATTAGCTTGAGAAACCATGGGGGCCAAGGCCTAGCAACCCCAACAACAGGTACAGCCCCCTGCTGGGCTAACGGCACCTATTCCCGCCTACCTAATCGAGCGTCTCCCCTAATAGGGAGATGCCTACCTCCCTTGCCCCTAACATAAATGGGGTACCTCTCAGCTCCACCCACGGCTGGAGCCCCATCAACACCAATAGCAACTGTATCAGGGGGGAGTTTCGTACCTGAGGGTGAGGGGCCTGTGACCTTTCCACCATTAAGATACTTCAGGTGAGCTTCAATATCTATAATTTGGTCCTTGCCAAGAGGGCTAATCCCTAGCCGGGCACGATTCAAAGCCCCAGCCGCAACCCTCTTGAAACCATGGAGTTTTGCTACTGGAGACTCACTAACTGGACCTTACATCAGGGCATCACATTGCAGAACAATCGAGTTCGCCACAGGTTCATGCGTATCAGACACCGTTACAGGGGAGCTCAAGCAGTAATCCTCAGGATGAGAACGTTGCGTCGAACATGAGGGAAGCCAAGTATACCTCGTTTGACCCTCACCAGACATTAAAACCCTATCTTGATTCTGTGCTGCAAAGAGGTATTCTCCACCACAGTCGGATCGTAGTGATTTGATACTTTTACCTAGACGCTTCTCCGCCTCCGCCTTGAATTCTTTGAATTTCTCAAAACATTCAGACTTACGGTGCATCAAGTAAATGTATCCATACCTTGAGTAGTCATCAGAATGATCTTTATATTCATTCTGATGTATCCATACATCAGAATGAACCAGCTCCAACGATTCGTTAACTCTATAGTCATTGGCGAAAAAGGGCATCTTGGTCATCTTACCCTCTAAGAAAGATTCACAGACTGGAAGTGCCTCCACTTCTAATGAACTCAAAGGTCCATCCGCTACAAATCTGTTTATCCATTTTAGATTAATATGACATAAGCGTAAGTGCCAAAGAATCGTTTGGTTCATTAAAGAAGAAAACTTTCTCATATATGGTAATATAGATATATTATTCGTTTCAATTAGTTACAGTGTAGGAGAGATTGGAGTAATAATATAAAGATCATCCAGTAATGTACCAAAACAGATAACCCATTTATTATTTTTAATAACCATAGAGTTATTAAAATAAACCAAATATCCATCTTTAGCTAATTCAGAAACGGAAACTAAGTTCCTTCTAATGGCAGGTACATAAAGGCAATCTCTCAAAATTAAAACCTAATCTCTACCAAAACTGAGAGTGACATCTCCTACTGCAACTGTTGTTACCTTTGAATTATTACCCATGTGTAGGTAAATCTCCCCATTACTAATTTGTCAGGTTTCCTGGAACCCATGTAAGGAATTGCAGACATGATTAGTGGCTCCTGTATATACACACCAGGTACTGGTAGATAACAAGACTAAACATGTTTCTACAACTAGTGAATAGAAATTACCCTGTTTGTTCTGCCTTCTGAGAAATACTGTACATTGCTTTTTCCAGTGCCGGGTCTGGTTGCATTGAAAACATGTCTTTCGATTTTTTCCAGTGTCGTGTCTCCCTGTTTCTAAACCTTTTTCTTCTTCATGCCTTTCAGCCCAAAGAAAGAACCTTTTTTAGAAACAAACGCATTTCCTGATATTGAAGAAATACCATTTGTAGTTAAACTTATATCCAAGTTATATTTTTAGTCAACAAAATTCAGTCTCGTTAGTTTGTTTTCTTTGTGTTTTAAATCGAGTGGGCTGAAAGCCATTTTAATATTAAGAATCATATAATTAAAATACCGTAAATTATGATGAACAAAATTTTGAATTCATTTTAATTTGGTTCCCTCTACCATTTTAAAATTAATTCGCCAACAGCCTAGTAACCTGAGAATAGTATGCCATGATAGGTGGACATCTACTATCCATCAAAAGACCAGACAGGCCAATTCCTTTTAATTTTACTATCTACGCAACTGACCATGTTAAGTAAAATTAAATAGCTGACATAGTTTCAGTCCAGTATATAATAGCAGTGACTCAGATGAAGAGGATACTATTATATACAACTAAGTATTAACCATTACCTAATCCCAAATCAATCACTTCGCAATGAATCCTTCAAATGGAGAAGTGATCCATACTAACAATTATCCAGAATTATCCCTAAAGAAGGTTTGTATTGGCGATACCACAATTAATCTGTCCGATGGAGAGGAAGGCCTTACTGCTAATACGCAAGGTTCAATTACATCACCTACAAACTGGTGATGGAGACCGCGAAATTTATCTGTGAATAAATTTCCTCTCCCACTTAGATTTTTAAAATATTTTTTAAGGTTATAAAATTTCATTTAATTAAAATAAATTTATTAATTTTGAAAGTCACACGATCTGAAAGAATAAAACATCTTTCCGTATATATGATTCTAAAAATTCTTGATTTATCAAACCATCTTTTCGTATTTAAATACGTAACAAATAAAATTTAATAAATGTACAATTTTTTCTCCAACTTTTCAGCTAAGGTAGTGATTAAAGACATTTATTTATTTTATTTTCTGTTCTACATTTTTCAAAAAATAATAATTTATTTTTATTAAATATTTTTTCATTTAATTAATTCAAAATTTAGAATTAATTCTCACGTTTTTTCAAGATATCTGATTTAAAAATAAAAATCATCTTTAAACGTGATATTTTGTAAAAAATAAAAAATCTAAAGATTTTTCATTTAATTAAAATTAATTAATTAAAAAAATTTAATTTTATTTTTTATTACAAAATATTTTAATTAAAACTAAATATTTGAAATAATTAAATTAACAGAATAAAATCAATATTTATCATTCACGCAATTAATATAAAAATAAATTAAATACAAGATAAATATATTTCGATTTTATGATCGAATCGAAACTTTAAAGAGTTTCACTCTCCTATTAAGAGATAAGCTTCCAGTTTTTCAGTTGCTACAGAAAGCTGCTTGTTTTTGTTAGAATCGAATAAAAATTTATCATCTTGCAACACATCTCGATCATAACAATAAAAAAACAGCCGGTGCCGCTGGAGCTCTTTTTGGAATCTACTTGCTGTTTTGTGCTGCTGCAGTCTGGAAAATAGCGCCAGTGTTTTGAAAAAAAAGAAACACTGCTGTGTTGGAAGGAAAACTTCAACAGTGTTTGGATTTTGCACGATACAGTTTGCTGTTTGGAATAGAACTACTGCTTGTGCCGAAACAGTTTCAAAAAATAGGAAAAATCGCTACTATTAGGAAAAGCGCTACTGTGATTGGAATTTTACCCAACAGTTGTCACGCCCCAAACTCTGGATCACGTGAAACACCCACAAAAAATAATTACAACACCAAGTCCGAGAATACACTCTCAAAATAAACCATATATGCATTGTATATAAATGCCAAACGGCTTACATTATACGGCCCCAACGCCGAAAAACATGTTACAACATACATGTAATAGAAAGAACAAAAAGAAAGACTATAACTCTTCCGCCTCCCCAGCAGCCTCTAGATCAACCTTCGTGATCAGTACCTGAAAATATTTTATCCCACACCGTGAGCCAAAGTTCAGCAGAAACTAGACAAGCATGCAATATAAACAAAACATGCTAGGAAATCGATGTGCAATTTTTTACTCTCTTTCAGACCAATAAAACAATTTAAAAACAGTTTTAGATCACGACTCACCAGAGCCAGAAAATAATTTTCAAATGCAAGGGAAAGCGAGGATAAAAATCATTTTTCGACTCATCAGAGCCTTGAAAACGATTATAGTATTACGACTCCCGTAGGCCGTTAATACAGTATTTTGACTCCCGTAGGCCGATAATACAATTTTAAGAAAATTTGTCTATCCGTCTCAAAATGCAATACATGCAATCCATGAATCTTCTGGGACTTCCACCGATGGGTAGCTACCCAATCAAAGCGTCTTCTCAGACTTTCACCGACGAGTCGCTACCCAATCCAAGCGTCTTTTCGAACTTTCACCGACGGATCGCTACCCAATCCAATTCAATGCATGCCACAACGCACACAACCTGTGCAACACACACCAGGATTTACATCTAGGGGATCACAAATCCATCTATCCCATTCCATACACATATGCAAACCTAAACCAGGATTTAAAGCATAAAACCATGTATCAACATGACGTTCCACAAACCATGTCACATGCCTATAAAAATCTAGGTTTTAAAGCATAAATCACGTTACACATAACGATATCAAAGCCATGTAATTCACTTACATAATCTATGCATAAATGAATGACAGTTATAAATGCACATAACCATATAAAACCTTGCACCACGATGCCACCCGCCATACAACCTATCTCGGCATCTCATGCCACCACAATCACCAATACAATCCCACAACGCTCACACGCGCCAACACAACCAACAAACTTACGACACTCGACCGTTACTCAAGGCCAACACAAAACTCCCACAAATGGTCCCTCACCACAACCTCACCTTAAAACCAAACCAAGGACATACACGTTTCTCACAACCATCACGCGCAAAACCATGCTTCACATCCACATCTCGCACCCACATCTCACCACACACGTCATCCTCAAGAACAACACCTAAACAAACACTCGAAGCCACAACACAACCAACCGAACCCCGAAAAGAATCCAACAGTATTTCAATCGACTAACCCCATAATCAATCAACTGGATACCATTGGAAACTAGTTGGAAACCAAGGACCCAACTACCAAACAACACCACAAACTCCCAAGGAACAAGAAATTTCATAAAAAGTTTCCCCAATGATGAAAAATAGGCTTTTCCAAACATTTGGCCAAAAACGGGGGAAAAACGGTTAAGAAATTCTAACATACCCTCACTATTATGATATAACATTTTCTACAAAGAGAATTTTAAAGTTAGAGAGGTGTCATTAGAAAGAAGACTTCCGGGGCTTCAATTTGAGCACAAGAACGACCCCATTCCGAGTCCGGATGAGGGAGATACATCAATTTTAAAAATAAATTTTTTTCTAAAATCGTTCAAACCGATCGATCGGTTAAGAGACCGATCGTTCCGTCATACACGAGTCTCGGTTTCTTAGAAAATAGAACAGCTTTTTCAGCCCCAAACCATGTGTAAGCCCTAAATCAAGTCCTCCAAACATCCATTTCAACACTCACAGACATACCCAAGCCCATGACTACCATAAAGCCTCGAAAGGAACTCTAAACACCCGATTCCATCCACCGAAATTGACTAAAAACCAGTTTTAACCCAAAAACCCAACTTTGAAACAAATTCAGATCTACAGCAATCTAACCGTTAAAAACACACCTGATTATACGTAGCACCTTTATAAGACATGAGAGTCTAGGATCCTACCTCGATGAGTTAAAAACTCGATACCTCGAACTACGTGTAAAACCGAGCCTCGTCGAAATGAAATTCCATCCAGATGAACGCGTAGCCCACCATGCCAAAAGCAAGGATCCGCTGTTGGATCGTTAAAAATCGAGCCCCGGGCCCCCGAGAACTTATAGAGAAGGTAGAGAGAAAACAGGAAGCTTGTTGGAGAAGTTTTAGAAAATATCTTTTTGAAAATATTTAACTCCAGCTATTTATAGGCTTCCAAAATATATATTTTTAATAATTTTCGAAATACGCACCACAACGGCCCACGGTCCTAGGAACCTACCTCGCATGCATATCTAAGCCTGATCATGCATCAAAAGCGATAAAACATGCTCAAACGAAAACACGTAACGCGTGTCCGAAAACGCCGAAAAAAGAAAATGGGTCAAGGTCTCACAACTCTACCCCCCTTAAAGGAATTTTGCCCCCGAAATTCAACTCGAAGTCAACAGAAACAACCTGGTGATCACAATCAACACAGGTATGCGAGATGGTCAACCAAAGCACTCCTAGGATATAGTCAAACAAGGTCAGGCATCCTAATAATGGCCAACTATCTCAAGACACGGGATCTATACTCCCCCAACCTCACAACCTCACCAACCACTGCCTCAACACAGCACACCATCCACGGGATCCATAACCAACCTCAAACAGATGCAATGATGAATCTGACCCAGAACCTGCAGACTCAGAAAGTAGCTCTGCTCACTGAAGGCATATCAGCATCCTCCGACACAACCGGTCCCCTCGAAGAATCGTGAGCTGTAAGAGAATACACTCGGGGCAATCCCACTCTGTCCTGTCCGCCATAACTCGACGATGTCGGCTGCCACACCGACTGAACTGATGTACTCCCACATGCCATCTGGGAAGTCTGTACTGCGGATGGCTGTTGCCAAACCTGCACAAACGAACCCTCTGGTGTTCCCACTGTACTCGATGCACTCTCCCTCTGGGGATAATCCCAACGGATGTGTCCAAGTTAGCCACAACCATAACAAGCATGCAGTTCCCTCCCCTGTGATGACATCCATGAACTCTGGGATGCCTCTGCTGCAGGCAATCCACCTTATGATGTCCAGGCTGTTCACATCAAAAACATCTATCCTCCCTTTGCTCTTGCCTCCCAAAAGAAGCCACTGATGGTGCTGGTGCAAAGAACTACTGTGATCCAGAAGGATAAAAGCTAAGACCAGAGGACTTCTGCCTCTTGTTGAAACGCCCACCTGTCTGTACCTCTGCTCCACCCTGCGATGTCCTGACCTCCCTCGAAGCTCGAGTCTCAGCTAAAGCATTCTGAACCCTCGCTGCTGCCTCTACTAGCTCTCTGAACACACGAAATCCCATCACAGCCACTCGCTCCTTGATCGCCGGCCTCAAACCCCACTCAAACCTCATCGAAAGCAACTAATCTATGCACTCCACCTCCGATGCACACCGAGACAAGCTCGTAAACCTGGCCTTGTATTACATGATGTCCATGGCCCCCTGCGTAAGAGAATAGAACTCCTCCCTGCACAAATCCCTTCTTGAAGCCAGGAAATATCTCTCCAGAAAGACTCGTGTAAAAGCTGCCCATGTGGCCCCCACTGTAGTCCTGGCATATCTCCACCACTGATGAGCAACACCCCTCAGCTAAAAAGTAGCAAAGGAAACCCATAACTCATCCTCCACAATATGCAATATGTCAAGGATCCGAGTCGTCAACTGCAACCACTCTGTCGCCATAAGAGGATCAGGATCTCCTGCAAAGGTAGGCGGATCCATACGCCGGAACTCCCGCAACGCAACTATAACCCTCGCCTCAGGCACTCTATCTCCCTCTCTAACGGTCTCACCTCTAGCCACCAGCTGCTGGATAGAACCAACCAGCACACGCAACAACTCCGTCGCATCCATCGGTCCCTGGGGAGCATTAGCATCCCCAGCATCAGGGATAGGAATATCCCCTTGGCCGGCACGGCCTCGCCCTCTCCTCGCCGACATCGCGTCTATATGAAAAAGATAGAACGTGAGATGCAACACATAGCATAAACCACATAAGTATGCTAACACATAAGCAGATAGGTTCATGCTAAATAACCCCACATACCAAGGAGAACCGACCAAAATGACGCGTCAATCTGGATAACCTACTCAGATTCTCTGCTAGAAATCACGTCAGCTAAACGCGTTTCTAACTTGGCTCCCAAGTTTGTTAATCCAAACGCCCAAAGGGAGGACTAATCAATCCCACAATTCAACCCCCATACTCACATATACACATTTTTCACATAGATAACATGCTAACACGTCATGTTATCGAAGCATCTAAACACATGCAATCAAGCACTTGCAATCAACCTCACACGGGAATGCACCCTCTTCCCACAGCTCTTAGGTATTCGAACCCAGAGCTCTAATACCAATCTGCCACGCCCCAAGCTCTGGGTCACGTGAAACACCCACAACAAACAACTACAACACCCAGCCCGAGAATACACTCTCAAAATAAACCAGACATGCATTGTATATAAATTCCAAACGGCTTACATTATACAGCCCCAACGTCGGAAAACATGTTACAACATACATATAACAGAATGAACAAAAAGGAAGACTATAACTCTTCTGCCTCCCCAGTAGCCTCCAGATCAATCTGCGTGACCAGTACCTGAAAGTATTTTATCCCACACCGTGAGCCAAGGC
This sequence comes from Heliamphora pulchella, assembly GCA_032270985.1. Taxonomy (NCBI): domain Eukaryota; kingdom Viridiplantae; phylum Streptophyta; class Magnoliopsida; order Ericales; family Sarraceniaceae; genus Heliamphora; species Heliamphora pulchella. The sequence continues at coordinate 17,729 of JAULJZ010163143.1, read as the reverse complement.
TCAGCAGAAACTTGACAAGTATGTAATATAAACAAAACATGCTAGGAAATCGAAGTGCATTTTTTGACTCTCTTTCAGGCCAATAAAACAATTTGAAAATAGTTTTAGATCACGACTCAGCAGAGACATAAAATAATTTTCACATGCAAGGGAAAGCGAGGATAAAAACCATTTTTTGACTCATTAGAGCCTTGAAAACGATTCCAGTATTACCACTCCCGTAGGCCGTTAATACAGTATTTCGACTCCCGTAAGCCGATAATACAATTTTAAGAAAATTTGTCTATTCGTCCTAAAATGCAATACATGCAATCCATGAATCTTCTCGAACTTCCACCGATGGGTCGCTACCCAATCAAAGCGTCTTCTCGGACTTTCACCGACGGGTCGCTACCCAAACCAAGCGTCTTCTCAGACTTTCATCGACGAATCGCTACCCAATCCAATTCAATGCATGCCACAACGCACACAACCTGTGCAACACACACCAGGATTTACATCTACTAAATCACAAATCCATCTATCCCATTCAATACACATATACAAACCTAAACTAGGATTTAAAGCATAAAATCATGTATCAACACGACGTTCCACAAACCATGTCACATGCCTATAAAACTCTAGATTTTAAAGCATAAACCACGTTACACATAACGATATCAAAGCCATGTAATTCACTTACATAATCCATTCATAAATAAACAATAGATATAAATGCACATAACCATATAAAACCTTGCACCACGATGCCACCCACCACAGAACCTATCTCGACATCTCATGCCACCACAATCACCGATACAATCCCACGACGCTCACATGCGCCAACACAACCAACAAACTTACGACACTCGACCTAACTCAAGGCCAACACAAAACTCCCACAAATGGTCCCTCACCACAACCTCACCTTAAAACCAAACCACGAACCTACACGTTTCTCACAACCATCACGCGCACAACCGTGATTCACATTCACATCTCACACCCACATCTCACCACACACGTCATCCTCAAGGACGACACCTAAACAAACACCCGAAGCCACGACACAACCAATCGAACCTCAAAAAGAATCCAACAGTATTTCAATCGACTAACCCCGTAATCAATCAACTGGATACCATTGGAAACTAATTGGAAACCAAGGACCCAACCACCAAACAACACCACAAACTCCCAAGGAACAAGAAATTTGATAAAAAGTTCCCCCAAGGATGAAAAATAGGCTTTTCCAAACATTCGGCCGAAAATGGGTGAAAAACGGTTAAGAAATTCTAGCATACCCTCACTACTATGATCATAACATTTTCTACAAAGATAATTTTAAAGTGAGAGAGGTTTCATTGGAAAGAAGACTTCCGCGGCTTCAATTTGAGTACAAGAATGACCCAATTCCAAGTCTGGATGAGGGAGATCATTGATTTTAAAAATAAATTTTTTTCTGGAATTGCCCAGACCGATCGATCGGTTAGGAGACCGATCGATTCGTCACACACCAGTCTCAGTTTCTCAGAAAATAGAACAGCTTTTTCAGCCCCAAACCATGTATAAGTCCTAAATCAAGGCCTCCAAACATCCATTTCAACACCCGCGGACATACCCAAGCCCAAGACTACCATAAAGAACCTCGAAAGGAACTCTTAACACCCGATTCCATCCACCAAAATCAACAAAAAATCGGTTTTAACCCAAAAACCCAACTTTAAAACAAATTCAGATCTACATCAATCTAACCGTTAAAAACACACCCAATTATACATAACACCCTTATAAGACATGAGAATCTAAGATCCTACCTCGATGAGTTGAAAACTTGATGCCTCGAACTACGTGCAAAATTGAGCCTCATCATAATGAAATTCCATGCGGATGAACACGTAGCCCACCATGCCAAAAGCAAGGATCCGTTGTTGAATCGTTGAAAGCCGAGCCCCAGGCCCCGAGAACTTAGACAGAAGGCAGAGAGAAAATAGGAAGCTTGTTGGAGAAGTTTTAGAAAATATCTTTTTAAAAATATCTAACTCTAGATATTTATAAGCCTCAAAAATATCTTTTTTGAAAATTTTTGAAATTCGCACCACAACGGCCCATGGTCCCAGGAACCTACCTTGCATGCATATCTAAACCCGATCATGCATTAAAAGCAATAAAACATGCTCAAACGAAAACACGTAACGCGCGTCTGAAAATGCGAAAAAAAGAAAATGGGTCAGGGTCTCACAACAGTATTTGGAATTACATGAGTTGGCACTGCTAGCTTTTATTCGCCTTGAAAACCATGCGCCTCTTGGATTGGTTTGTAGCACTGAAACAATGCTGGTTTTGTACTGCTTTGTTTGCTTGGAATCTGTGTCTGCTTGGGAGAAAAAGCAACGCGGCACCTGTAGACACCACAATTTGACCCTGCCTAATCTTAGGCGAATTCGATGATGAAAATAGGTAGAATGGTGCTTCAGTTTGATCCTCGGGAAGTGATCCAAGCTCGATATTTGAACCCAATCGTCGGAAAACCTTCAAACCAATAAAATTTTGTTGAAACGTCGATAACTTACTATCCAAGTCATTCCAACCTTGCGACTGCCAACTTTTATTATGACGACCGTTAATAGAACCTCTTGAAAACCCTAGCCAAAAGTGGTGACCGCCACCTCCAACCTGGAGACTGCCAACTCTCATTGTGGCAACCGCCAATAGAACCTTGTGGAACTTCTTCTAAATATGGCGACCGCCATGTTGAACCTGGCGACCGTCAACTCCAAATGGCCTGACGTGTCCCAAAACGTGGCAACACCTCATTGGTTGAAGAACTCTATAAATACCATACCTCTGGTACGTTTTCAAGGATAGAAAATTAGATAAAGGTTTAGAGAGAGAAGCTCTACCGAGTCGCCGAGCCATTCAAGTCCTGACGCCGAAACCCTGCCGAAATACCGAGACCCGAACCTTCAACATTGAAGCCTTGCTTGGATCACCACTCAAGGATTAGACCGTTGAAGCATATTCCCGACTTGAGGATTCTTTAGCAATCCAGGAACCTCGCTTAGATCCCCAATCCTTCTAACTCTATTCCCTCTCTTTTAGAGTGATCGGGTTAAATTTAAAGTTCAATTCGTGTATTTCCTTCATTTGTGTAATTAAACTTGCTTATTGTTTACATTGCCTCATGTAATTTATTTACTTTAATCAATTTCTTAGTTTACACTTTCACACTAAGTACATTGTCATTTTTCACTAATTCATTAAATAATGTTAATATGTTTTGACAATTACAACTAATTAATGTTGCTAATTGTTATCATAATGTACTTACATACATATGGATATAGTTGCCAATACTATATTCATATTTGATAACTAAATAGATATATTTTGGTTCATTTTATTTTTCCAGTATTAGTTTGATTTTATATACCATTGCCTTCTTTTTTTTTCTTTTCCTTTTCTTTTTTAATGTAGCATAATTTCCTTTGTTAGCATTAGTTTAATTTCCTAACATTCATTTTTTTTTCTTTTTCTTTCTTTTAATATTAGCTTAATGTTCCTTCATTAGCCTTTATTTTTCATTTTTCTTTTCTTTTCTTTAGTAGTGATGTAATTTTCTTTTCTAGTATCTTATTTCCTTTTCTTTTCTTGTAATGTAACTTTATTTTTTTTCTTATAATATGGTTTTATTTTTCTTTCTAATATTCCATTTCTTGTTTTTCTTTCCTTTTTTTCTATAGTTTTATTTTCTTTTTATAGTACTTATCCTATTTTTCTTTTCTTTTGTTAAATCTAAAAAATCACAAAAGTCTTTCAATCTAATTCTTACTCTTTAAATGTAATTTTCTTCCTCTTTGTTTTCTTTCCCCTCTATTTTCTCCTTTTTCTTGGGTAATTCCCTCTATTTTCTCTTAATAAAGTGAATAGTTAGATTTTCTTCTTATTAGTTTGATAGCATCTTCAAACCTTTTATTTTAGCTTAATGATTCTTAATTTAGGTTTATTAGTTTATTTTGCAAATAATGTCAATTTTAATTCTCCTAATTTTTAGTTTCCTTTCTTTCTCTTTTAGAACTTCTTATTTTTGATTTAATTTTATTTTATAAACTATCCTTTTGTTCACATTTCTTTTTTATTAAAATCTTTAACTTTTCTTTTGGCATAAAACCCACTTTTTAATTTCTTCGCTTTCTTTTAGTGTAGAATTTTTCTTGTATATACATTTCTTATTTCTTTTATTAAAAATTCATCATGTCATGTTAATTTTGATAATATGCATATTTTAGTTACTTTAAAATTGTGTTTAGAATAGTTGCTTATTTTGTTAGCAAATCATGTTTAGGTAATTTTGGCATCTTTTAACATGTTTTTGCTCTTTTACTTGAACCATGATAGTTTAGGTTATTTTTGTGAATATTGCATGTGGGTGTACTCCGTGTATCCTTTAGTTAGAAATTGCATGCTATAGGACTTAGGATTTTATTCATTCATTTGTTTTTATTTGGAGTGCTATGTTGTATGTTATGTATTTTCTATATTTGATTTTGGATGTTCTCTCTTTGCCTCCATTTTTTTTATTTGTATGCATTTGAGAAATCATATTAAAGAACCAATTATGATTAGTAGAGGCCAATCTTATGGTTGGACGAACGGGGTACTTAACACTTTTCCTGATTCGTACCTTAGCCCCTGAACCCTCTTTCTCTGGTTAAACGCTTTAAGATCAGTAGCTATTTATATTTTTTTTTAGTTTTTTCTCAAAAACTAAGTGGCGACTCCATTTTCAACAAAAATAGGATTTTCAATATTTGGCTTTTAAGGTGTTAAAATATTTTTGAAACATTTTCAAAACCCTTAAAACCCAATGCCACACTGCCCAAGGCAGCATTTGGCTGCTAAGGCGGCTGTTTGCTTCTCTTTTTTTTTATAAAATCCAAAAAAAAAATTTGGAGAGAGAAGAGAAAAAAAAACTGCAAAGCAAACGCCGGAGCCACCGCCGGTTGCTACCGCCTTTGTTCTTTCATACTTGTTTTTATTTTTTCTTTCTAATAAATCAGTAAAAAAAAACTTAAAAACATAAAATATTTAAATCGAAACCTATGTCCCGTAGGGCTCACATTCGATCTAAAAAAAATTAATCTATCACAATCAACCCACGTGAAAAAAAAATTAATCATTATCGACGCATTCAAACATGAAAATAAATTATGATCATAAAACCGAGATTAGAGCGCCTACAAAGCAAAGTTAGCAACAGTTCTAAAACTATCCGATCCCGATAATCGTAAATAAAAAATAAAACGGTTCTGATACCAATTTGTTAGAGGCAATACTACCAGGATCATAATTTTTGTAAACGATTTTCGGTAAAAAAAAATAGCTGGACAGGCAAACGCCGAAACGTGCCCCAGATAAAATTTTTTACAACGAACGATCAAAATAAAACCCGTACAACCAAAGTTAATTTAGAAGAATACCTTTTGTTGATCAATTCTTCAACTACGATTTGATTTCGAGTAGAAACTCCTATCAGATCATCTACTATATTTTCTTACGCGATCCTCGAACGTAGTATGGGCTATGGACTATCGAGAACTCGTACTGGCAGAACCTAGATATCTTTAGTCTTGAAAGACAAATTATGATATGATAATTTGTAACAGGTTCAGCCTACCCGCATATATATAGAGTTACAGCAGGGACCTGGGAAGTAATTATGAGTAAAACTTCTAGTGGAAGACAGACACCTACTAGCGGTTTCTGCAATTATGGAAAGACAGCGATTTCTATAATTTTCATAAAATATTGAATTACAGTTCACACCACTAAGGAACTATAATTGCACTCTGACCCATAATCTCAACATCTTCTTTCATTGAGCTCCTGTTATTAAATGCTTACCATTTCTTCCCACATTAAGATCCCGATACCCACCAATTAAATTTAATTATTGATAATTTAATTTAATCGGCATCTTAATATTCCTTAAATCCTTTCGCTTAACTTATTTGACCGCCGGATAATCAAATCCACCTGCAGGGTTTAGCCCAATCAAAACTTATAAGCTTACTTAAGGGGTATCGTTAACTCCGATCTTTCAGGACGTGGATTCCGTCAATAATTAATATTTTTCATATAACTAATACCGCTATCCAACTCCTTGAGAATATAGACCCATATAAGATCGCACCCTCTAATGAATCAAAACAACGAATATTAAATATACGCAAATTAATAATTATTTTACAATTAAGAGGATAAGCACGATTCATAATAACCTTAGGGTGTGAATTAATTTATATAGTCAGTATAAAATTAATTACTCCAAATGTCCCGTTCAATACTGTCACGCCCTCAAACCCGAGGTATGTGAACCCCACTTGATAACCCGACTTCATAGAACCACCGAGGAGACTCCTATAAATATAACTCAATGTATGGTTAAAACTTTCTTTAAAGAAAAATACTTGGATTTAATTTGTTTTAAAGAAAGTTTCTTTGCAAACCTTTAAAAAAATATTCGAAGTATAATTCTAAAAAAAATTTGGCAGAGTCTTCTCTATTTTTCATATTATCCCGAATTATTTATCAACTTGTCAATCTCAAATACAATTTATACGCAGGCACCGCTTGGATCTCAATTCTCAAAGACAATCACAACTATTAACAAACCATCATTCTTAATCTCATAACAGTTATACCAATTTCCAAAAGAAATTTAACCACACAAACTTAAACTATGCATGACCGTCATTCAATGTACATAATAATTACATTCATCCAAAACGCTTTCTTAATACTATATATTTCTTTCATACAAAAAGAATAATAAAATTTATAAATTCAAGACAAGCATTCTGTCTCCTGCTTCCAATCACATTATATTCTAATGTTTTCCTTGATCGTTCAAACATGAAAAAAATGTTAAACAATGTACATGAGCCGAAACTCGTAGGATAAAGACTAAAAATGATACAATACATGATATGTGAGGTGTGATGGGTGTAACCGACATAAATGTGCAAGTTTCATCATATCATTTCCTGTCACACACACACACGCACACAAGTTGATCCCATTTTAAATCATTTCCTTTTTTTTACATTATCCACATTTTTAACTCGTTATCCGGTTCTTCACAAAATCGTATCACCTAATGAACCGATGTCGGACGCAGCTTATAAAAACATCGCCCCATTCGCCCCCAATAGACTACGCAAAGCCATTGTGGAATGGGTCGCTCTATAACTCATCACGACATAACCACCATATTTCGGGGGCTAACCCGTGGGCATGTGGTCCCCATCTTGCACAAGTTTCCGATCTTTCACCACGGAGCTGTGCAAGCCCAACTTAATTCACATTAATCCACACGGTTCATTAAAATCAATTGCTCAATTTTCACATTTAACCTTTGAATGTAAACCTTCGCGGGCTTTCACCGCATAACCGCAGCTCCTCATTATGCATAAACCTTCGCGGGCTTTCACCGCAGGACTGCAGCCCCTCATTATGCATATTCCACATCCAACCGTAGGTTTTCAATTCAAGTTAATAATTTCATTTTCATTCATTTAACACATGAGCCCAACCATGGGACTATATTCCTTTTCTTTTTTTTATTTTTATTTTTTATACAACCATGTATCCCGAGATCATATCCCGTTCAAGTAATGAATTTCTTATTTAATTAATGTATCACACTTACTCAATTATTAGAGCTCACACACATATTTTCCCAGTTCATATGAATTAATCAAAAACTTCATCTTCAGTCATAAACTAATAAGGTACATGATTTAAATCAATCATCATTAGTAGTAATAAGGATACTCCCTTCACATACTAAATTCAATATTTTCACTCATCAATCACGAGTTAAATGGAATATGGATATAAAACAATGAAATTCACCATTTAAGTACTTCGATTTTTGGGCTAAGAGTCCTCGGTTCATCTCTTTGGTTAAGAAGGTGTGGTGCACTTCTATTGATGGGTCGGATATGTACAGGGTTTGTCAGAGAATGAAATTACTGAAATTTTAGCTTTAAAAGCTTAATAAGGATTCGTATAGTGATATCTCCAATCGTGTGGCTAATCAAAGGACTATTCTTGAGGACCTCCAATTTCGGCTTGATGTGACCCCTACTGATACTGTCTTGTATGATATGGAGTGGGCGGCTTTCAATTCGTTTATTGAGCTTGTTTTGGCTGAAGAAAGTTTTTTCAAACAAAAATTAAGGATTCAATGGCTTAACCTTGGGGATCAAAATTCCAAATTTTTCTTCAAATCTGTTAACTTTCAGCGTAATAGGTTCCGCATTACTTCTGTTACGGGTGAGGATGGAATGGTGTACACTGAAAAACACCAGATCTCTGAACATATTGTTAGCTACTACCAGGGTCTTCTTGGGATGGACTCTAGTGTTGATAGGATTGGGTTCAGGGATTTAGATGGGCTTATCACTAGGCGGCTATCTCCCTAAAGTGTTGCTAGAATGATAGAGATGTCTCTGAGGACGAGATCCGGACTACTATGTGGTCCCTTAAAGCTAATAAAGCCCCTGACCCGGATGGCATCTCAGCTGGTTTCTTTAAAGATGCCTGGGATGTGGTGGGCCAAGATGTCACTAAGGCGATTAAAAGTTTCTTTGATTTTGGTTACATCCTCTGTGAGATTAATACTACCCTTATTGCTTCGATCCCAAAAGTCCCTAACCCTTCATCCATTAAGAAGTATAGGCCTATTTCCTTTTGCAACACTATCTACAAATGCATCTCCAAAATCATTGCTGATATCTCCAATCGTGTGGCCAATCAGAGGACTATTCTTTAGGACCTCCAATTTCGGCTTGATGTGACTCCTAGTGATACTGTCTTGTATGATATGGAGCGGGCGGCTTTCAATTCGTTTGTTGAGCTTGTTTTGGCTGAAGAAAATTTTTTCAAACAAAAATTCAGGATTCAATGGCTTAACCTTAGGTATCAAAATTCCAAATTTTTCTTCAAATCCGTTAACTTTTAGCGTAATAGGTCCCGAATTACTTCTGTTATGGGTGAGGATGGGATGGTGTACACTGAAAAACACCAGATCTTTGAACATATTGTTGGCTACTACCAGGGCCTTCTTGGGACGGACTCTAGTGTTGATAGGTTTGGGTTCAGGGATTTAGATGGGCTTATCACTAACGGCTATCTCCCCAAAGTGTTGCTAGAATGATGAGAGATGTCTCTGAGGACGAGGTCTGGACTACTATGTGGTCCCTTAAAGCTAATAAAGCCCCTGGCCCGGATGGCTTCTCAGCTGGTTTCTTTAAACATGCCTGGGATGTGGTGGGCCAGGATGTCACTAGGGCGATTAAAAGTTTCTTTGATTCTGGTTACATCCTTCGTGAGATTAATACTACCCTTATTGCTTTGATCCCAAAAGTCCCTAACCCTTCATCCATTAAGGAGTATAGGCCTATTTCCTTTTGCAACACTATCTACAAATGCATCTCCAAAATCATTGCTAATAGAATCAATGACTCCCTGGCCGAGATCATTTCTCCTGCTCAATCTAACTTTGTGAAGGGGCAGAGGATTGCGGATAATATTTTTCTCTCACAGGAGCTCCTGAGGGATTACCATAAACAACGCCATAGTCCTAAATTACCCCCAAAAAAATGACATGGTCCTAGGTGTACTCTTAAAGTTGATATCATAAAATCTTATGATAATGTGCATTGGGACTTTATGATTGAGGTTCTTAGGTGCATGGGGTTCCCGATGAGAATGGTTATTTGGATCAAAGAGTGTATTACCTCCCCTAGCTTCTCGGTTAGTATCAATAGGGAGCTTAACGGTTTCTTTAGGGGTCGTAAGGGTCTTAGGTAGGGAGATCCTCTATCTCCCTACCTTTTTGTTATGGCTATGGAGGTGTTGGCTGGGTTGTTTGAGAAACGCACGCAGGGGTCTTCGTTCAACTACCATTGGAGATGTAGTAAGAACAAGATTGTTCACCTCCGCTTTGCTGATGACCTCCGGGTCTTCTCTAAAGCAGAGATTACTTCTGTTAAAGTTATCCGGCAGGTCCTGGATGATTTCCAGAGACTGTCTGGCCTTTTCCCCAGTCCCCATAAAAGTGACATTTATTACTCTGGGGTTGGTAGTGCTTTGAAAAATGAGATATTGGATGTTCTTGGTTGTCACGAGGGCTCGCTTCCTGTTAGGTACCTCGGGGTTCCTCTTATTACTTCTAAGCTTACTTACCGGGATTGTAAGCCTCTTATCGATAGGATTGCTGGGAGGATCCAGGTGTGGACTAGTAAATTTCTCTCCTACGCAGGCAGAGTCCAGTTGATTGGCTATATTCTCTTTTCCATGCAGGTTTATTGGTCTTCTTTGTTTATTCTCCCTAAGAAGGTGTTTCATGAGATTGAGAGTTTACCCCGTGCTTTCTTGTGGAGTGGTCCCGATATGAAGTCGTCTGATGCCAAAGTTGTTTCGGAGGAGGTGTGTCTCCCTCGGAAAGAGGGTGGCCTTGGGATTAAATCTTTGATTTTATGGAATAAAGTTGTGGTGGCCAAGCATATTTGGTTCTTGTTAACGGGGGTGATGTGTCCTTGTGGTGCATGTGGATTAAATCTAATATTCTTCGCGGTAAATCCTTTTGGGCAGTTAAGATTCCGCAGTTGGCCTCCTGGTGCTGAAGGAAGATCCTCCTTCTGGCGACCGTTGGTCAAGCGTTTTTTTCCTTTATGAGATTGGCAATGGTGATGATACTTTTTTGTGGTTAGACCCTTGGCATCCCAAGGGGTCTTTAGTTGAGGCTAAGGGGTCTAGGATTGTGTATGACTCCGGGATTGGTTTGGATGCAAAGGTTAATCAGATTGTGAATGGTAACTGCTGGAGATGGCCCTCTGCTGTGACCCTGGATCTTTTAGATATGCGTAGGGAGGTTTGTTTTCTTCCTGATGCATCCCGGTGTGATAGAATCAAGTGGTCTCTTAACGGTAATAAATTCTCTATTGGGTCCCTTTGGGAGGAGATTAGGACCCATGTCCTGAAGGATATCTCGGAGATGGTGAGAGAGAGACTTCCAACCCTCAGGAGAGTGCCCCTCTCTCAGTCTAATATGGAGATCCAGGGTGCCTGGAACCTGGGGATGGATATTTTTTCCATCTAACGCCTATTATGAATTGCTTCTTGTTTGTTGCAGCTCTGCAGCTTTGCTTAGATGTCTGTGAGTTTAGCTTCTTCCTTTTCCTTGGAGTGCTGAGTGATACAGTCATATTGAGTGAGTGTTTTGGGGAGGTTTCTAACAATTATGCCCTACAAGTTTTGATGTTGTGCAGATTGGCGTGGAAGGTCTAGGATTTTGTTTTCTCAAAGTGGAGCTTTAGTGAGATTTGTTTCTTTTCCCTTTGGAGATTGAGATATACACTTATCTGATTTTGTGTGAGATTTGTCCTCTTTTCCTTGGAGTGCTGAGATTTCTCTTAGCCTGCTAGTTGCTTATCCCCCTCTCGGTGCGTGTGTTTTATCTTGTTCATTCATTAGTTTTTTATGATTGTTGTGGTCAAGTCCTGTTGGCTCCAAGCTCCTAGAAGGAAGAAACCTCGGTTGGGTGCGTAGTTACCCCTAGAAGGTAGAAGCCTCGATTGGAGCTTATGGAAATCGGGTTTTGGCCTATCACCGAAGGAAGTAGCCTCGCTTGGCAGGTTGAGCCCCTGGTTCTTGTGCATTTTTTCTATCCTTGTTCTAGGTTTTTGTTCCCTAGCTATGAAGGGTGTTCATAGCATTTTTCTTCTTTTCGCACTAGTTCTTTTATGCTTTATGTTTTGGGCTAGATTATTTTGTAGTTTGGTTACCTTTATGGGGCAGCTTGGTTAGGCCCTTCTGTTTGTTCTTTTTAGTTGTGTATTTAGCCTTTATTATGGTTTTGTTTTTGTGTAATTCGCGTACATAGCCTTCCCCTTACGGCTTCTGTAAGGGATTGTGTGTGTGTGTGGGAGTGTGTGTTGGTGGGTTTTGTTTATAGGGCTACTGAATGTACAGGGTTGCTGGCTGTACAGGGTTATCGCTTGCTTGTGGGTGGATAACCATGTTCCCTCATCTGTTGTTACCTCGGCATTACAGGTTCTTGCCTGTAGTTTTTGGGTCTGTCACCTATCTCGATTTGGAGAGGCATGCTGCTGCGGTTTGTAGGGGCTTGGTGGCTGGGAACATTGCTACTGTTGTTTTTTGAAGTTGTTCTCAGCTGCTTTGGTTTTCTTGAAGCCTAGTTTTTTGGGCCTTCTTTGTTTACTTATTTAGGCATTTCTTGTATAGGTGCTGCGGTTTGAGCTTACATTGTATTTAGCTTAAGTGGAACTTGGCTGCTGTTTTTAGTTAGGTTCTGTTGCTGCGGTTTTGCAGATGGGTTTACAGTGTTTGGGATGTTAGCTTTTGTGCCTTCTTTCGTTTTTTGTATAGGCATTTCTTGTTTAGCTTTGTAAAATTGCCTTAATTTCCTCCTCCATTATTTTCCTAAATTATGGGGGCGGCAATTGTGGGTTCTTTTTGTCTTTGTTTGGTTTTTTGTTCGGTTATGGCTTAGTCGAAAGCCTTTTTTGATGCTTTTGGTTTTATTTATGGGTGGTGCTTGTAAGGCCTAGGGTTTGCCCCTTGTATTTTTGTACCTTTTCTTTTCTTTTATGTTACAGTTAATTACCCAAAAAAAATAATGAAATTCAGATGCAACCTTTGATTTTATTAAGATGGAAACCATAACAGAATTACACAACTTTAGAGTTCTTGTATCTAAGTTTCTCACCTCTTTATACTCCTCCCAAACCTCAAAGTTCACAATCAAGATTTAAATTTAAACTCTCTCATTTCATGTAGTTTCCTTAGAATTTAATCTAATTTGGTGAATCATCAAAAAGATGTTTAAATCCAACTATTGACTTACCCATTTTAAAACCCAAACGTTGTTTCAATCTAAACTATAATTTACATGTAGAGATCCGCAAATCTTTAACTTAGATCACAAATCTCATGACCTTATCCCTTTACTTAACCTCAATCTTTCCCAAATTTACAAGATTCAAGCAAGTATACAAAGGCTCCAAGGTTAGTTACAAGATCAACCCTCAATATCTCAATAACCAATTTACGAAGCTTAAACAACTCATTCCATGTCTCATTTTCATCATGTCATTAATCGACCATAAACTCTAATTGCCCAATTAATTTAATTATCTTGAATCCAACAAAAGTAAATCATAATCTAGATCCCCATCTTGTTAAATAGATCGCCCAAACGTCCATTTGTTTTATTCGTCTCCATTCTTCTACGCATTTGGCGTTTAACTCAGAATTTAGATAAAACTTTCCTCTACACCATAAAACCCTCCATTAGTTCCTAAATTGACATACTACAAACTTCAACCAACCCATTAGGAATTTCTAATTCATTTCTATATTCCATTGCTCATAGCACCAATTCAACAAAATCAAACTCAAACACCATGAGTTAGATTAGACTTTGCCCAAAATTTTCCCAATTTTTGAAATTAACTATGAATCTAACTCTAAATCCACAAGAACTACAACGTTTATTCATCAACCTTAAACCAACAAATTACATAGTCCAGCATCTCATTAGAATCAACCGATACACATATGTCACATCAATCGATATACATATTAATCCGTAAATTCGAAGTTAATTCTTAGTTCCCTATAATAAATCCTCAAATTAATCACCTTCCATGATTTGTCATTTCCTTGTCATCAGTTTAATCACCGCATAGATTCTCTTTTCTACATCCAATCCAACCACGAGTTAGATGCTATATATATAAGAAAATAGTGTATATCTATCTTTTAACTTAGTTATGTTGGAACCAACATAACCCAGCTACATGACTGTGGTTAAGAATCCAAGTTTCTCAAATCACTATTTTCATCCCAATTCATAAGACTCACAACCAAGATTTGTGTTTAAACCACCTTCCCACTTCATGTAATTTAACTTATAGATTAATCCACATGAATTACTCATCCATCCAAGTGTTACATATAATTTTAGTTAAAGTTAGACTCACAAATTGACTTCACTTTTACTAAATTCAATCTTCACAACAATGCTAACTATGGTTTTTAAGCAAAAGTCTCGTACTTTCAAGCTAAACCACAAATTCTTAGTTACTCCCTCTAACTCCAACACTCAATAATTTAGATCAATGATCATGAATTCAAACCCATGCGACTTTATAATTAATGTTTTTATATTGAAGTTCCCAAATTCATCAAATTAACCCTTATGCAACCAACACTTTGCTAAAACACACTTAAGTTTATATGTACAAGATTTTCTTTCAAGTACTTGAGTTAACTATAAATACAATTTTAAAAGTAAATCTTCAAATCTCCATATAATCTTTAATCCACCCACAATTTAAATTCACTGTCCAATACTTGAGTTAAACCCCAAATCCATGGTCTCCAAGTTACATAGCTTTAAGTACTACTTATATATATCTGAATTTCACAATATAAACCAAGCACCATTAATCCAAGCTAAAGTTTAGGTGAATTTTTCAAATCTTACGACTTAAACTATAAATTCAACTTCCAAACCTTAAATCTATATATCCCAAGGCTCAATTAACTCATTAACTACCTCATATTCAAATCATTTTTCCAATTTATATGGGATAGAATCTTTTAAAGAATGTATTTAGCTAGGGTTTCATTTACACAGCTCATAGCTCCCTCTTGGTACTCTAATTTCATACTCGCATCTAGATTACGTTAAAATCATATCAAACAACTCATGAATTAACTAGGGTTTTAGTGATTCTCTCAAAATTTTAGGGCTTTCATGAGAATTGCATAAAAATCATCGCATATCATCATACACACATCAAATCTAGTCCAAATCCTACCTCTTGGAGTTAAAATCCCCCAATTTTGAAAACCCTAGGAATTTTGTCCTTCTCAAATTTGGCTTCAAGTTGGTCCAAAGAAAAGCTGTTGTTGTGTAAAGCTCAAATCCCAAGCGGTGGCGTCCAATTTTGTGTGTAGCTTGTTCAATTTTTAGAGAGAAGTGAAATCCCAAGCTCTTGATTGTTATCCATGGAGGAATGAAGAAAAGAAGAAGAAGATGATGGGGAGTGGAGGACGTACGGCTAAAAGGGGGATCCCATGGTTTTTTATATGTTTGCTTTGTTTTATCTTCAGTTTTCTTGAAGCTTCATTATTGAAGCCAACCTATGTATATACATTTAATAAAAAAAATTACCTTAGTTAATTCTTTCAATAATTAATTAAATCCTTCCATTTTAATTTATAATAAACTCCAATCCAATCATTAAAATATTCTGACATCATGGAATTAACCATAAATTAATATCTCGGGGTCCCTGTACATGCTCACCACATACCAAATATCATCAGTAACCATTTCCACGAATTTAATTACATTAATAAAATTAATTAATAAATAATAGGACATGTTGGGTCTCCACAAATACACACAAATTATACTGACACAGAGAGTCGGAATAATAGACGACGCTATTATCTGTTTTTCGTAACTAAGACAGGCCTACTAAAACTCTGTGCCACAATCGTACCAATGGTATGTCCATTTCTATCTAAACTGTGAACATAAAACTTATATTCTACAAGAACCTAAAATCTGATCTTCTATGTGTAAACTGTGCTCTACACACCAGATTAAATACTATATAGAATATTAGACATCCACGCATAACAAAGAAATAATATGCATACATTACTCATAAAGATTCTCATATAATGAAAAATTAATTTTATTAAATTAAAATTAAATACTAAAAATATAATTTTCAGTATACCAACCCTAACACTCCACTCCTTAGGCAAATCTGAATTTTCAAGATTTAAAGGACCAGCAGCTTGTTGAACTTCATCTTGTTGAGAATTTGAAGCTTCCTCATGATTTGACTCTTCTTGGTCTTTAATAAAGATGTCTTCAACACTTTTTTCTATGTCAATCAAATTATCTTCACAAAATTCCTTCGAAAAACCAAGGTTAGCTTCATTAAATACCACATATATAGATTCTTCAACAACTAGAGTCATTTTGTTGAAGACTCTATAGGCTTTACTAGATAAAAAATATTCTAGGAAAATACCTTTGTCAGATTTTGCGTCGAACTTATCCAAAAGTTCTTTGTTGTTGTTTAAAACAAAACATATGCACCCAAATGTGCAAAAATAGCTGATGTTAGGTTTTCTTCCATTCCATAACTTATATGGAATTTTCTTGAGAGAAGCTCAAATCATGGCTCTGTTCACGATAAAACAAGTTGTGTTTACAGTCTCAGCCCAAAAGTATCGTGGTAGATTATTTTCACAGAACATGGTTCTATCTATTTCTTCCAAGGTCCTATTCTTCCTCTCAACAACTTCATTTTGTTGAGGGGTTCTTGGAGCAGAAAAGTTATGGTCAATACCATTTTCATCATAAAATTTTTTAAAATCTTTGTTTTCAAATTCTCTAACATGATCACTTCAGATACTTGTGATTTGAAAACCTTTTTAGTTTTGAACTCTCCGAGATAGTTTTACAAAAGAGGCAAAGGCTTCATCTTTATTAGTTAGGAAAAATACCCAAGTAGATCTAGAGAAGTCATCAACAATAACAAAGGCTTATCTCTTGCTTCCAAGGCTAAGAGTCCTTGTTGCACCAAACAAGTCCAGGTGCAATAGTTGTAAAGGGTCTAGAAGTTGAAACCTCATTTTTGGAATGAAAAGAGCTACTAACTTGTTTGCCTTGTTGACATGCATCCCACACTTTGTCTTTTTTAAATTTGATTCGGAGTAACCCAATCACCAATTCTTTTTTTAAAAGTTTAGAAATCAAGTTCATGTGTGCATGTCCAAGCCTTCTATGCCACAACCAATTATTATCACTCAAGGCAGCTAAGCACTTGGTGTTATTTTTAGATAGATCATTTAGATTTAAACTGTAAATATTTTCATGCCTATGATTTTCAAAATTGACTTTGTATTTAATTGAGTCTTTAATAACACACTTAGCATGATCAAAGACAACCTTGTGGATTTTGTCACAAAGTTGGCTTATGCTAAAAAGGTTATGTTTCGAACCATCAACAGGCAAAATATTTTCAATAGAAGAGGAAGGAATTTTACCAATACAACCGATTCCTATGATTTTCCCTTTACTATTGTCTCTAAAAGTCACAAATCTACCATCGTTTGGTTTGAGAGATGCAAACATTGATTGGTTGCCTATCATGTCTCTTGAGCAAGCACTATCAGGATACCATATTCTCTCATTGAATGAGAACTTAAGACGTACCTGCAAGGAGAATCATGTGACGTCCTGAATCTCGAGAGCATCTAGAGCGACAATTAACTAATAGGGCTGCAAAAATTAAATAACGATAATACCCATGCATGCCAAAAAGAAAAATACGTAGAGTTATATAGTACAGATCCAAATAAAATCTTCTCGAAGTACATCGAACAATACAAGAAATAGGTGGATAACCACAAAATAGGTACTACATGGCCGAGGAAGGCTGGGATAAAAGCGTGAAACTCTTAATCAAGACTCTATGTCCGCGTCTACGTGCTCGTCGATATGTTCTTCCAGCTCTTCGAAACCTAGCATGGAATGCCAAAGAAACTCACACCAACATATAAATATTTCTCATGTAACAGGTCAAAACATGACAGATAAAATAGCAGGTTAATCATGA
>JAULJZ010163126.1:0-26312 GCA_032270985.1 Heliamphora pulchella | reverse complement strand
AGATTTTAATTGTTTAATTAGAATCATACTTAGATCATGAGATGTCATTATTTTTTTATTTGAATTGTGAGTTAGATTTTATTTTTATTTAATATTTATAATTTTAAAATTATTAATGACATAATTATGACGTTACGGTTCGATTCCGGTTAAACTGGTAACCCGTCCACCCGTTATGTTTTCTGATTTGCTCAACGATCCGATTTTTAAAACATTGCTTTCTAGTATCTTTCTCCTCGATCTCTCTAAAAACCACAATTAACACACAAACCAAGCTTTCTCTCTCTAACTTTTGGAAGCTCAACACTTGGATTTGATCTTGGTCTTGAGAAGAATGTTTGTTCTCCTCACCTAAAGCTTCACCTTCAACCAAACGGATTTTGATTTTGACAATTTTGGGTTTTCGCACAGCTATTCGAGTTTCGAATTTTGACCAATCGAGATAGAATTCTTCTCCCTACATGCTTCTTTGTGGTATATATGCAAGAAATTATATTCTATTTCATGTATTGGTTGTTAAGATCATGTGGGTTTAAAACCCTAAGTTTGAATGTGTATGATCTAGTTGAGTTTAGCTTAATTTTGTTGAAGGATAGCGTGATGGAAGTGTGATAAGTGTTTAATTTGTGTTGTTAATCATGGAATTTATGGATTTGAACTAATTTAGAATAATGGGTTTAAATTGGGTTTAACTAGAAATTTGGTTTGGCTTTGGCATTTTGGAGATATGATTTGGGTTAACATTAGATAAATTGTGCATACATTGAGTTTTTGATAAAAAAATCTTGTTGATGTGGCAAAATTGGGGGATTCCCATTTAAATTGATTTTGAGTACCAAATTGTGTTAATTTGAGTTGGTGAAATCAATTTTGAGAATTGAATTGTGGACCATATAGTGAATACATATATAAGTAGGTGAAAGCCTTGTGCAATGGTTGAAGGAGCAATATTATTTAGAAACTATGTTGTATATATCGAGGAGGATTTTGAATTAATTTAGACTTATATTGCTCCACGATGAAAAACAAAAAAATTGCATGAGACTGGGTGTCATTCTCGTCGGGTTAATACCCGTAAATGTGGTTGGGGTGTCCTTCTATTCGGATGGTATTCCCAAGAAGGTGGGAATATGTGTGATAATAGGCGTTATGCCAATGTGTTGTTGATTGAATTATAAGAATTGGGTCGAATTGCATCGTGTGAAAATTTAGTCTCGTTTAGATTTGAAAGCATTGATGCAGAATTGTTTCTTACATATTGAGCATGTTTCATATAAGTTGCTAGAATTCTATTGAGTGTCGACTCACATTATTTGTATAACCGTTTTTCAAATGTCAATGATGAACCCATGCCATGAAGAAAATTATTATGTTTTGATGTTTTGTTTTTCTTTTGGTTTGTTTGGAAATGTTGGATCAAAGTATATTTTGTGAATTGTAATGGTAATATATAATTAAAATTTGGAAGGTGGTTGAAGCATGTAGTTATGTTATTGGGAGGTTGAACTTGATGAATTCTTGGGTTGTAAGGCCTTAAGTCCAAATTCTCATGTAATTAAATATATTTGGATAATGTTCACCCTTATGGAGACGTTTTTGAATTCGATTTTTGATAATTCTTATGTTTTTTGATGAATATTTGAGTTGAGTCCTTCTTATTTAAAGGTTTTGGGCTTATTTCTTATCAAATGAAATGTTTTTTCAATGCCCTAGTACATTCATTTTGCATAACATAGGTTGGTTGAGTGTTAGAGCTTTAAGATATCAAAAAGAAAGTTTATCTCGGGTATTTGACCGATCGATTGATCTTTAAAATGATCGAGCAGTCTTGGTATGATCTAGTTTCTCTGTTGCAGGCTTGAAAAAACTGCGAATAGTGAAAGATAGATCAATCGAGCGGTCTGGGCGCGATCCAAAAATTGTTTTCTTTTAATAAATGTATCTTCTTCATTCGAATTTCGAATTAGGCCATTCTTGTGCTTAAATTGAAGCCCGAAAGTCTTCTTTCCAATAGTATTAACCTCATATTAAAATTATTTTTGTAGAAAGAGTTATGACCAAAAGAGTGAATGTATGTCTGTTTTTATTAATCGTTTTTTCTCACGTTTTTTGTTGAACTTTTTGAAAAACATTATTTCTATTATTGTTGGACCTTTTCACCAAATCCCTTATTCCTTAGGCTATATATATTTGACATCTTCAATTTTGGATCTCCATGTCTTGGGTTTTGGGGGAGTGACATACATATTTAATAACAAATCTAAAACTAAATTAAAAAATGGTTTAAAAACAAAGTGAGTTCATAAATTGGAATGAACATTTTTTGAAATTGTATCACATTTCTTTATTTTAATATTATCTAGAACAAATTATTTTTTTATTTTAATATTGTTCAGAACAAAACATTTTTTTTTACTAAGACCTTACCATTCTCTTAATTAATAAAGCTAAACAAGAAGGAAAAAAAAATATAAAATACACTAACCTCTCTTATGAAGTTTGCAACTAATATATAAGTACCCCAGTGATTTAAGAAATTCAATCTCCTCCTTGCATGCATGGATTATTGCTAGGATATTTATATTGTACCGAGAAAAATTATAGAGATTTAACAAGAATAAAATTAGTATGTAAGCATTTGTTATTGTTGATATTAACTTCAACTAATTGTTAAGTAATAAAATATATGAATTTATAATGAGACTAAAAATTTTAAGGATGAAGCATACTTTCCTAAATTACAAAAAGTGATTGTGTATTAGTTGCAAACCTCAAATATATATATATATTACCACAAAAAATGTTAAACCATATCTTATGCTTCTCCCTATCACTCAATTCTCCAATTTTATCTCCTTTCACATTAAAAACTAGACACAATTTGTGTGCAATCCCTTTCATTATACATATTATATGTGAATATCATTGGCTTTTTAGGAAAAAAAAAGAAAAGTTTTTAAGAAAAAAATGGTGTTAATTCATAGATTCGTTCACATAATCACAACGCAGCTCAATCTCAATGATTGAAATAACGAAATACAAACAACATTACATTATATACATCTGCGCGCATACACAGACGCATATATATATCTCATGTACGTATATCAAAAAAATAATGATAAATTATTGACTGAGTACCTCAAGAAATATTCAAATGCGCTTCTTTCCCTTCTCTGAATGCAGTTCTGAAACTCTCTCTCTCTCTTCTTTTCTCACTCTTTGTCAATATTAGGAAGGTTCTGTGTTTTTGAGCTTTTTTCTTGACAAGAAGCCCTATATTTATGTCTCATTTGGCAATTTAGCTTTTAAGTCTGATTGTTTATTTAAAGTCGCTTCAAACTAAATAAGCAAAAAGTTCGTTTAGTGAACTGTAGGGGTAATTTTAAGCTAAAAAATAATAAGCTAAGAAATTTGGTTTAAAATAATTTTAAATCAAAAAGGCAAAAAATTTAGCTTAAAAGAGTTAAAAGGCTAACAGTCTTTAAGTTGCTAAATGATATTTTTTGACTTTTTATTTTAAACAAAAAGATAAAAAACTTAACTTAAAGTCATTTGCCAAAAGAGGTTTGAAGCGCTTTTTCACTTGCTCTCTCTTTCTCTCTTTTCGAAAAACCATTAGTTATTCTCGATCGGTACCTTCACAACATGATCTCTGTAGAAGAAGTAATAGCAACTGAAGAATTGAACACCGGAGAAGTTACAACAAAAAAGAAAACCTTTCAAGCAATGACAACAGAAGAATTGCATTGGAGGGCAATAAAGTCATTTCACCAAGGACTAAAATGCCCCATGCCATCGCTAACCGACGCTTTATACAAATGGATTGAGATTGATATCATATTTTCATGCATTATATAAAATTTATTTTGTCGAAATGACTCTTTGTCCTCATCCCTTGCTAACTTTCTTGTGCCATATTTGCAACTAGAAATGGTAGTAAGGCAGGGTGGGGCGAAGGTTGTGATGCCCCGTCTCCGTTCTTTAATCTATTGAGATAGGAACAAGTAGGCAAAGTTGAGAAAAAAATAAAAATATATAAAAAATAGTTTATAAATTTTAAATAGATATTAATGAGAGTTAAAAGATAACATAATATGTAAGAAATAATAATTGATGAAGGGTGAAAATAAAAAATATAAGAAATAAGAAATAGAGATAAAAAAGAGGAAAAAATAATATTTTTATAATTTAGTCTTGTTTATTTTTAAAAATAAATTTGATTTATGTATTTATATATGAATATATTTATTTCATGTAATTGAATGCACTGCAAAAAAAAATTGAAACGGAAGAAATAAATACTATTCTTACCCCACATGTTATAAGGGAGAGAAACTCATAACTAACATATAAGAGATATAAGAGACATGCATGACGGACCAGTTAGAATTCATATTTGCAACTTCTATCTCCCTCTCTCTCCTTTTATTTTACTTTATTTATGTATATTCATTTTATATAATTAGGGACAATGTGAGAAAAATCAAAATAAATGAAACAAATATTGTTTTTGCCCAGGGCAAAAAACTCATAAATAACATGTAGAGATATGCAAGAAGAGAGGAGTGGTGTGGGTGGAGCAAATTAATATCTCTATTCGCAACTTTTCCCTCCATTTCTCTTATTTTTTATTTATATTTATTTTCTGTAATTATAGATAATGCAAGAAAAATTGATTTTTATATGACATTATATATGTGTAAAAAATCTAACAATCGAAATAAAATAATATTGGTTTTTTATTTTGTTTTCTCTTCTCCTACATGTTATTCTTTGTAAAAAATAAATAAGAAAATATTAATTTTTATTACTTCTTCTTTTACTAATTCAATAAAAAATAATATAATTTTTACTTTTGTTTTATTTTCTTCTAATTTTTACATCTATAAATTTAAAAACTAATAAAACTATCTTTTTAATTGAGTGCTTTAAAGTCGTCTAATTAATTTATTACTAAATTATTGATATTACTTTTTAGTTCACTTTTAAATTTATAAAATTAGATATTTATCTATTATATAATATAATACTTTTGATGTGACATTTGTGTGGGTGTAAAAAATCTACCAATTGAAACGTAAAAAATAATTTCGTTTTTATTTTACTATTTTTTTATATATTTTTTACCATTTACAAATTAACAAATTAATAAAGTTGTATTTTTAATTAAGTGTCTTAAAACTTATTAATTAATTACTTATTAAATTATTGACAAATTAGTAGATTTAATGTGACTTTTATATGGTAATCTAATGACTGAAACAATCAACGACTTTGATTGTATTTATATTAGAAAAATAATTCATGTATTTTAAATAAAAAAAATAATTTATGTAGTTGTGTAATCACAATAAAGCATAAATTTTTTTTTTGGTGGGGGTGGTGGTGTTTGAATTTTTTTCAGTACTCTTAGTATTTTAATTTGTTATTTCACTTAATAATTTTTTTTTAATTTGTTATTTCACTTAATAATTTTTTTTTCTTTATTAATATCGAGATTGATTAAGGTTGTAATTAGTTCAGTTTTTTTATATGAATTATTTTTTTAAAAATAAAATTTAAAATTAAGTATTAAAATATATAAACAATTTTAAAAAAAATAATTAGAGTGCCATTAGCCACAGTTACCTTTAGTGCATTATATATATATAAATATATATAGAGTGCCATTATATATATATAACATAAAAGATATACAAAAAAGAAGATAGGCTAAATAGCAGCGACCCTCGGGAGAATTCCTCCATCGACGAACCTCTCTACACTTAAGTCAATTGAAGGTTTCTCTCAAATTTTCCTCCGATCTCTCTCGCGCCGACTCTCGACTGTGAGGTGAGCTTCCGTGTCGAATTCGCCTATTATTTCCCCTCTCTTTTCTCACACGCATGAGTTAGGGTTTTTTATTTCGTTGATTTTTGGATTGATTACTGTTGCTTGTAGATATCTGTGCAACTCAATGATCATTCAAAATGCGAAGTTCGTGTTCGTTATTTATTTCTTTCGTCAACCTCTGATTTGTTGCCTGGAAAACAAGAGAACGGGAGAGAAAACGATTCCTTTTTCCTTTTTCCTTTTCTCCGTTTATATAATAGAATAGGCATTAAAATGAAAGATTTGGAGTCTTGGTTTCTTTACTGTTTGCTTTTCCTCAATTTTCTGGCAAAACGAACGGGTTTGTTGGGTGTGTTGCTTCTCGGCGCTTATTGTGTGGCAGTTGAATACGCATGATCTGTTAATTTGGGTTTGGCTTTGCTTTTGTTTTAAATATGGAATACATTTTGTTTTACTGAATTCAGTGGGTAAAAACTTGTGGGGAAGTATGTACTATTCTATTGGGTAATGTGGTGAAGTTTGTATCAGTAAATTGTGACAGCCGAACAGAAATCTCAGCCTAGAATGTGCAAAGACATGCTTTCCTTTAAATATTTGGGGTGATGGATGTCGGTGTGTGTGCACATGAATATTCAGCATGATTTGTGAAATTAGGTCTTCCGCGCCACTTTAGTATCTGTCAATAAGAACTGATGATGGTATTTCTTCTTTCTCCCTCAATGAATCAATAGATAGTTCAACAACTTTGACTTGATAACAGGGAGCACCATCTAGCGTGTATAGTATAATTCCTTGACTAAATAGATGATATGCAGTTGCTTGAAAAGTATGAAAAAAATTGATTTACCCAACTCTATTTTGTGCTTGTGGATATTTGAAGATGCTCAACATCTTTCCCTCTCTGAACCCATTTCTATTCCCATGAAATGGGTTTAAAATCAGTAACCTGTTTGGATATTATGAATACAGAAGAAGAATGAGAATCAAATCGTCAATAACAAGATTCCTGTTTTAATGTAATTCATGTTTTGGATTACTACGGATTCTCTATGGCAAAATGGTAAAATCTTGAACATTGTGGGCGCCTCTTTCTTACTACTCTTGATTCCTTAGGAAGGTGAGATTGTCTTGGGTGTGGCAATGCGTGTAGGAGTCTTTTATGCCTAGTGAAGGTAAGTTAGGTAACCTAGAATGAACCGAGAATACAGGATCCCCCTCTTCCTTCTCTTTTGTTCCACTTTATTAATTGGTTTGTGCGCCCCTCTTAGATGTATTTGTCTGGGTTCTTGTTAGGAAGATGTACAACGGAGGAGTCACCCCCACCACGTGGGTGGCCACATTTTATAATGGTGAGAAAAAGGACTTCGATGTAGAAAGACATTTTGGAACACTCGTATCTAAGTACTAGAGGTGTATTCTGTGGTAGAAAGACATTTTGAAATATTCGTATTTGTCAGGAATTGCCAATAACAAGATCCCTGTGTTAATGTAATTCAAGTTTTACTCAAGGATTCTCTATGGAAAAATGGTAAAATGTTGAACACTGTGGCCATCTTTTTCTTACTACTCTTGAATCCTCCAAGAAAGTGAGTTTCTCTTCGGTGTGGCAATGACTGTAGGAGTCTTTTCTGTCTAGTGAAGGTAAGTTAAGTAATTTAGAATGGTAATTTCTTGCATGTTCCCAATCAATGACATGGGATGAAATTCCACTTCATCCTTTCCATTCTTCCATGAAACATAATGTAAATTCTTCCTTTGTTTATGTAATTCAAGTTTTACTCAAGGATTCTCTATGGACAAATGGTAAAATGTTGAACATTGTGGTCGCCTTTTTCTTATTACTCTTGAATCCTCCAGGAAGGTTTCTATTCGGTGTGGTAATGAGTGTAGGAGTCTTTTCTACCTAGTGAAGGTAAGTTAGGTAACCTAGGATGGTAATCTCTTGCATGCATCCAACCAATAGAATGAAGGAGACATGGGATAAAATTCCAATTCAGGCTTTCCATTCTTCCATCAAACATAACCTAAACTCTTCCAAGGTGATGTATGGTGTGGGCTCCACATTCTCCACTAAGTTATCTATTCAACATAGTAGTTTGAGAATGGTTTGACTGCTTTACGGTTTATAATGTGTGATAATTTGGGCTTATTGGTGGTCTAAGAAGCACGGATATAGAGATGGAATATAGATACGACATGATATAGATATGTTGACCCGACATTTTTAAAAAATCATGACAAAATAGAGCTGGGACATGTCAAGTCATCAATTGATGTACGTATTTTATATGGATTCATGGAATAATAACTACTTGATTTTTGACATCATATTTTTTCATATAAAAGGAGTAAGAAAACATTTTCATGTTCTACAAGCTAGAAAATAAGTGTAAACAAGAACATGTAATATGTATGCTAGAAATTTATTTAATAAAAGAATAAGAAGTTATGTGTTCTTCAATTTGTAAACTTAAAACAATTTGAAGGAGAAGGAATTAGTAGGCATAAAAATACATAGCTTTCATTTTATCATTGGATCACAAGTTACTTCTTTTCACACTTGTAAGATGATTCATGTGTATTTAAGTGATGGACATGCGTGTCTTTCAAGTGTCTAATGAGTGTCCAATTTTAAGTAGTAAAAAAATAATAATAGAACACGTTTAGACAAATGTTTGAAACGTGTGTCCGACAAGTGTTGGTGTTCGACACGTGTTAGGGAGCATCCGACAAGTGTTGGTGTTCGACATGTGTCCGACACACTACATTCTTTGAAGTGTTCGTGTTTCTTAGTTGGTGATATTTGCAATGAGGCTCGAAGAAGAATAGGAATTGAAAAAAAAAGAAGAAAATGGAAGAGTGTTGTGTCTTGTTTTCTTCTCTTATCATTGTTCTCCTATTTTGTACTTCAAAAAGAAAAATTGTTATTTTTTACTATGATTGATTTCCCGGTATACCTCTTATCTATGATTTGATGTTCTTTGAACTCCACATTTCAATTCCTTCGAGGAATCTTCTTTTCATTCCTTCTCATTATTTCCCTGTCCTTTCTTTCTTCATTTTTGTTTGGACTTGGGTTCTTAAAGTAAAATCCTTTTAGAGAATTTTTATGGTTTTTGAGAAAACAGCTGGAATTGCATAATATTGATTTGGAGCTGATGAACTTGCGATAGCTAATTGAGGTGCACGATGAAGGCAAGCTTTGCAGTGAGATAAAAGGACCCTTTGAAGAAATTTGTATAGGTATAGTTTATATCAATAAACCCTACATGTAAAAAGTTTGAGATTCAATTTCCCCCACCAGCATAAATCGATGTGAAGCCCAAGTAGATGATATTGCCAATTTGTTTATTATGAAATTTTTTGGAATAATATGAAATTTTAAGAGTAGTTTTAAGATTAGTTTTTGAATCTTGTCATGTTACGGGACATATTAAGCTTTGGAGGTTCTGTACGTTGTATAAATATTCCTCATTGATTTGACACTATGGAAGGCCAAAGACTTATAAAAGTTGAAGGGAATTTCTCCAGAGCCCTTTCTCTGTATGTATGTGGTTATGTACATATTTGCCAATTTTATGCATACGAGGAATGGAATTAATCTTTTAATAAAGCCAGCGCTGCCTTCTGTATTAGGACTTTCTAGTCTAGTTGCTTGTGAGTTGATGACAGCCCTTCACCACATTGCAGTATTTGTGACTTCCAAGTGTGATTTCTATCACTTGCCATATGACACATGTAGTTAATGCATCTGGTTACGGTAATCAGTTTGCTAACTGTTATAATCAAATTATAAATGTGTACTTCCTGCATATATCTTATCACTAATAAACAAGTGAGTTTTTAAAAAATGTAGTTTATTAGATCTGCATGTTTTATACTTGTTTGATTCATTTTCTTTTTTGGTCTGTCTGTGTAATTGGCTTCAATTTCGTGTACATTGTCTTCAAGACACGTTGCATCGTGTTGTCTGGCTAAAATTTTACCTATTCTGTAGGGTTGTACCCAAGCTGAACCAAGCTAAGCTTGGGAGGGGTTGTGGTCGGCTCGGTCACGCCATGCTCGTGTATGGCTCGTGTTGGGCAAGCTTGGCTATGGGTCACACGGTGCCTCATGATGCCTCGAATATGCCCCTTAGTGCCTTGTGTGCTCAAATAGTGGGCCAAACAATGCCTTAAGCAGCCCCAAGCGTGCCCAAGCATAGACCAAAGCAGCAACAGCAGCAGCATCAGCACAGCCAAGGGCCAAACAGCCAGGCCAAGCATTTGGCCAAGCGCTTAGCCAAGTGCCCCAGTAGCTAAGCCCAGCACTTGGCCCCAATGCCCCACACCTGTGCATAGTGCTGCTAAGCTGCCAAGGATGTGCATACAGGAGAACCCACACCTTTTGCCCTACAACATAGGGTCCTATACTTTGTATTGTGTGCTCTTTTGTAATAGTTGACACGTAGGCTAATTGCATTTTAAGATTAGTTTTTGAATCTTATCTTGGTATGGGAAGTCTGAAGCTTTGGCATGGTATGAGTTATTTTCAGGTTCTGTATTTACTATAAATATTCCTCACTGTTTGACACCATGGAAGACCAAAGACATATAAAAGTTGAAAGGAATTTTTTTAGAGCCCCCCATTCTGTATATATGTAGATATATACGCATATGTAGATGTAATGCATATGCATAATGAACGTAATCTTTTATAATCTAGTAATGCCTTCTGTATTAGGACTGTTAGTCTAGTTGCTTGTCAGTTCCTGACAGCCCTTCGCCACATTGCAGTATTTGTGTGGCTTTCAAGTGTTGATTTCCGTCACTTGCTATATGACCACACAGTTAATGCATCTAGGTATGGTAATCAGTTTGCTGAGTGCTAATTACCCAAGCTGAACCGAGCAATCGGAGCAAAGCTTGGGGAGGGGTTGTGTTTGGCTCTGTTACGCCATGCTTGGGTTTGGCTCGTGTTTGGGCAAGCTTGGCTAAGGGTCACTTGCTGCCCCATGGTGCCTTGAATATGCGTTTTAACGCCTCGTGATGTGCCCAAGTAGTGGGCCAAGCAATGCCCTAAGCAGCCTGAAGCAGTCCCAAACATAGACCAAGGCAGCAACAGCAGCAGCATTAGGGCAGCCAAGTGCCCAACTGCCAGGCCAAGTGTTTGGCCAAGTGCCCAAATAGCCAAGCCCAACGCTTGGGCCCAATGCCCCATACCTGTGCATAGTGCGGCTTAGCTGCCAAGGACGTGCATATGAGAGAATCCACACCTTTTTCCGTACAACATAAGGTCCTATACTTTGTATTGTATGCGCTTGTGTAATGGTTGACACAGCCTAATTACTTTTCTTTTATTTGGTGATTTTCGGAAGAGCAATTATAAATCTTCAAACATGAGTCATGTTTCCTCCTATCACTTTGTAAATGGGTGAGAATACTATTAAGGGGGTCAACGAGGTGAGTACTCGCCCCTACTAGTTTGCTAGTTGTTTGCTTGTGCTTTAGCATTGACTTGTAGCACCTCAGTCTATTTTTTAAAGCATCATAAATGCACCTTTTAGTAAATGAAAAGCTATATTTTTGATATTGAATGTCTCTCCTCTTTATTGCTTGAATTGTTATTTTTCTTAGCAATGTGTTTTTATTGACTCTTAACCCACTTGTGAGGTGTCTTGAGTTTGGTGGGCTAGCATAATGAGGCTTGACAAGCACCACATGAGGTGTTGCTTGTATGTTTGCCTACATGCCTTACCTTGTGACAGTTGGTATCAAAGCCACAATGGGACTCATGGCCTATTGGAGATTCAAGCAAGTGGGTTGGCGTATTCGAGCACCTTCAAGATGGAGACTCACTTATAGAGGATTGAAGGTTGGGAGAATCGTCAAGTGGTGTTAATAAGATCAACAAGTACAAGGGGAATTCTTCTCACATAGAAGCCACACACAAGGGTCTTCATGTTTTTTTTATATGTGCAACTGGTCGTATAAGGTGGTAGAGTTCTCAACAAGAAAGCCTTGAATGCCTTGTAATCTCACTTAGCTTATGAATATGTGCAGGGTAGTGAGAAGAGCAATAGTGAGAGTGATGAGGATACTTGATCTAGGCACAATTCAAAGCATGTCTCGAAGTCAAACTCGAGGGTGGGAGCCTTCTATATGGTGAATGCCGTGAAGAAGCTAGCGCCATGCTCCAAAGTCAGTAAGGGGAATGATGCTGATGCCAAATAAAGGCCAGTTGAAGACAAACCAAGGATGCCCACAGAGAAGAACTTTATATTCTTCAAGGATGGCCTTATGTTTGCGAAATTCAAGTCAACTACATACCAATTCAGGCTCTTTTTGATTCGAGGTGTGGTCAAGTTACAACTTTCATGGCGGGCACAAAGATGGAGAGACTAGGCTTGTCATTGGAGGACAACTCAAGTTGAATTAAGGTTGTGAATTTAACCACTCAACCAATCTACGACGTTACGAAGTCAGTTCTTGTTAGAGTTAACCCGATAAACGACTTCCAAGCCATCCTTGGTTGGGGTTTCTAATGGAAGCGATGATTGCAGCGATGCCTTGCAGCTATACTATGTGCATGATGGGGCAAAAACCAGGGGTGGTGCTATGTATAGTTTAGGGTATTCAATTGAATACCCTGAATACATATATATAGTTTAATATAATTTTTTTTTTGTTTTAGTCTATGAAGCACGGACATGACACGACACGGACACGTTGACACGTAAATTTTCAAAAAATACAGGACACGACATGTCGGGGCCACGCTGAAACATAGAATTTTATATATATTTATTATATGACAAATATTTAAATGTTTCACCCAAAGGTAATGTTAAAAAAGCAATATAACACTTCCTACCTAAATTGAAAATATGTTTTTTTTTGCCATCAAGTTAAGAAAAACATATTACAAAAGAACTCTTTTTTGCATGTTTTCTTTTCCCTCAACATTCAGTTATGAATTTAAAAAAAAAAATACAACAGGTGCCAAATAAACAAAGAGAGAAGAAGAATAAGGCATAAGTTAAAAAAAAAATTGCAGCAGGTGTTAAATGAACACACAAGAAAAAGAAGACAACATAGAAGAAGAAGAAAAAGCTTCCCTTGAAGAAGAAGAAGAAGAAGTTGAAGAGGAAGAAGCTTCTCTTGCTTGTTTTTCAATTGTGCAGCAATGGCGCTCTCTCTCTCTCTCTCTTCAATCGTGGAGCTAGGGCACACAACGGGCCTTTCTTGACTTCTTTTGCTCTTCTTTTTCTCACGACTGGGAATAGGGACTAGTGGTATTAAGGTTTTTTGGTATTTATTATTTGAACTCTATTTAAACTTTTTACATGTTTAGTTTAGACCCCACATAAAACTTAAAAATTAAAATTTTCACCCCGAACGTGTCCAAAAAGTGTCCAAAATGTGTCCGAACATGTCCCTAACATGTTTGACTAAAAATATAAAAAAATAAATTGGATACTTTCATTTACGTATCGGACAGGTGTCTGGCGCGTGTCGTGTCCGACACTGGTACACAACCTCCATGAAGGTGTCTGTGCTTTATAGGTTTTAGTAATCCAAAGGCTTGAACATACTACTAAAATGTTTGAATACCTTGTTTAAAATGTCTTAAGCAACGTTTGCAACTGGTGAAAAATGAAGGATGAGACTCTTTATAGACTGTCGGAAAAATAGTATCAATATATTAAAATTTCCTTATTTTTATGATTTAAAAGTTTAAATTAGTAGATTTATATGAAATAGGCTGTAGACATTGATATGTGTGGTTTTTTTATACAATTTATAAAACTGAAGTTTTTGAACGTCTTTCTTGACAAATTTTTCTGAAGGTGCCATTGGCAAAACATTGCCTAGTTCTTACTATGCCTACCAACAATGCTGATAAGTTCATTTCATCTTTGTAGGGGAAAATGTTTATAGAGTCACAAGCCTACTTAGGTGGCGGCCTCGACTATGGTGGAGTTCTTGGAGTTGGGACTAACCCCTAGCCTATCTATAAGGTTTTGAAAGAATTCAAGGATTTGATGACTAAGGAGCTCCCTAAGCATCTCACACCCAAGAGGGGCTATGGACCATGCAATTCAGTTAGTGTTAGGTGCTAATCTATTGATCCATGTGCCATATAGGATGGCCACTCCAAAGCTATAGAGTTAAAGCAACAGCCTATGAAGTTGATTAATGCAGGGTTCATCAGGCCTTCAAAGCACCTTATGGGGCACTAGTTATCCAACATGTGGAGGAATTAGAAATGGAAGAAATGCAGCGCAAAGGGGTCATAATCCTAATACAAGGCCATAACCTCCAAATACAACTTTTTTATTAATCAAATATGACGATTACAATTTCAAGCGCGTTATTCATTGGGTAATAACCTACGATAATGGAGAACAATTTTATAAAAAATATCCTAAGTACTAATCTAAATCTCTGATAAATAATGAAACTTATTTTTTTTTTCACAAAATGGATATGTAAATAGGCTACTTTACACACCTGCCAGGGAGCATTGTACATGTAACCCACAGCCAATCTGCAATATTCCCGACGTTACCTGCGTTGGGATTGAAGCCAAGGATTGCTGCATGATTTAAGGTTCGTGCGTAAGTTTGACCCCAACATACCGCTACGGAAGCTAAAACCCAAGCGCTTGAGGTGAGGGCAACGGGTTCTTACCCGCTGAACCAACAACACGGTAAAAAAACCTATTAGTATAAGGAAATTGAATAAAGAAACCTAATACTATAAAAAATTGAATTTAAAATAATAAAAGATAATAATTAATTATTCACCCCAAAAAAGATCATAATTAATAAAACTCGTAATTTGAGCCTTCATGTATCCTTTAATGCTTGCACCGTTCTCTTCTACTGAAAAAAACACTCGACCTTGAGTTTGTCTGCAAATACTAATTCTTCCAAGCCAAATAGTTATATATTTTGAATATGTTACTCGTGTTAGCTTTGTCTTGTTC
Source organism: Heliamphora pulchella (assembly GCA_032270985.1). Taxonomy (NCBI): domain Eukaryota; kingdom Viridiplantae; phylum Streptophyta; class Magnoliopsida; order Ericales; family Sarraceniaceae; genus Heliamphora; species Heliamphora pulchella. Next base: position 11,507 of record JAULJZ010163126.1, on the reverse strand, counting down.
TAACTAACAGTGTTATTAAAATCGTACGATACGCAATACCTATCATACAATACGTATTGTATCGTGAGTAAAACTATACGAATTGTGTAGCATATCGTATTTGATAAGAAATCGTAGGATACAGATGCGTATCGCACGCTTGTTTCGTAAAATCGTGATATGGTGTGTATTGTACGATTTCGAGTTTGGCTAAAAACTAACCCTTTAATGAATCCTTCGCGCCTTTTCTATTGTATTTGACTTCTTTATTTCATCGCCTTTGTTTTCGCCTAGGGTTTCTTTCAAAGATGCTGAGATGATGAAGCCCTAGATCTTGAAGACAGAGACACGAAGTTGAAGGAGCATCAAAGATGAAGAAGCATCGAAGACAAAGAAGAAGACGCCTAGGGTTTTGTTAGCATTTGGGATCTTTGTGGCGTCCTCGGCATCAATTGTCGAAGACAAAAAAGTGGGATACGTCAATCACTTGATTGGGATTGTCGCGATTGTCGATTGGGATTGTCGATCACTTTGTTTTATCTCCTAACGGGTTTTGTTCTGTATTTGGCTCTTTGCATTTTGCAATTTATTCTTGGACTGTTGGACATTAGTAGAAATTAGAAAAGATTATTGGCTTTGTTTGTTTAATTGATTTTGGATATTGAAATTATGCCTTAAAAGAGAAAAAGTAGTAGATAAGTTATTGACACTACTTGGGAACATTGTGTACGTGTTAATGAACAAGTGGATGATGATAGTGTTGATAACACTAGATTAAGATTGAGGTTTAATTATTATGGTAATGAATATTCGGGTGTTGTGATTCGAATGAAACATCACTTAGTTTGTATTCGTAAAAATGTTGCGGCTTGTACAAAATGTCCAGAAGAAGTTGAAATCTTTTCAAATTTGTTGCAAGAGTTGAAATAAAGAAATAGTGTTTATGATTTTGTGGAGTGTTTTGAAGAGGAAGAAGGTACTAAATCGTAAGGAGGACAAATAGATAAATTTGTGAGCAAAGGAAAAGGAAAACAAATCACTTTGCCCTATATGGTAAAGGATAGAACAATACTATGCATTGATATATGTGAATTCATGTATGCAAATGCTTTGCCATTTCATTTGGTTAAAAGCCCATAGTTTCACACTATGATATAATCGGTCGGCGAATATGGCAAATATTTAAAACCTCATTCATACCATGAGGTTAGAGTCAATTTCTTGAAGAAAGAAGTTGATACTATGAATGTAATATTAGAGAAGTATAGAAGTGAGTGGAAGAAAACTGGTTGTACATTAATGTAGGATGGGTGGCAAGATGGGAAGGGGCAGTCTATCATTAATTTTCTTGTTAATAGTCCAAAGGGGATGATTTTTTCAAAATTAGTGGACACCTCTTCAATTATTAAGGATGCTCGTAATTTATTTGAGTTGCTTGATTCTTTTGTTGAAGAAATTGGTGAAGAAAATGTAGTGCAAGTAGTAACGGATAGTGCGTTCACTTATGTTCTTACCGGTGAGTTTCTAATGGAAAAGAGAAAAATTTTTTTTGGTCTCTATGCGCGGCCCATTGCATTGATTTGATACTCAAAGATATTGGTGAGCTACCGATGCATACATGACACAATAACTAAAGCAAGAATGATTACTGTTTTCATTTATTGCCATTCATGGGTTCTTAATTTGATGAGAAAGTACACAAAAAATCATGAATTAGCAAGGTCAGCCGTGACAAGATTTGCCACTTCTTTCCTCATTTTGAGAAGCATGTTAACTCAAAAAATGGCTTCGAGTCATGTTCGCTTCCGAAGAGTGGGCAAAGAGCTCACATTCCAAGAAGAGTAATGGCATTAAAGCTCAAGAGTTTGTGTTAGATGCAAAGTTTTGGCAAGCAATTAAGTATTTTGCTTGAAATGTATACTTCTGTTAGTTAAAGTTCTAAGACTAGTTATTGGTGATGCAAAGCCCGCCATGGATTATATTTATGAAGCTACGGATAGGGCTAAGGAACAAATTGAGAAAAATTTCAGTTTAGTGAAGTGAAGATATGATCAAATTTGAAAGATTATTGATGATCGTTGAGCATTACAACTCCACTGGCTTCTTCATGTGGCGAGTTATTATCTTAATTCTAGGTAACATTCTTAATTCATCACTTAAATCACTTTGACTTTTTTTTACTTTTATTTCCACATCATTTAGATACTTGTTTATTTATTTTGGTTCATTGTAGATTTTATTATGATCGTACCTTTGATAAGACAGATATGGAAGTAAAAGTGGGATTGTACAAGACTGTAGAGAAGATGCATCTAGATTGAAACAAGGTTAAAACTTGATGCACAAATAGAGAAGTTTCATAAGGCCATTAGTATGTTTGGAATGGATATGGCCATAATAACAAGTGACAAAAAATAACCCGGTATTTTTACTACTCTATTCTATGCTATGTTGTTCATTACTTTGATTTACTTTGTTTTAAATTATGTATTTATGGATATTGCAGTAATTGGCTCTCCTTTTCTTGCACTATGATGGGAGAGTTATGGGAGTAGTTACAAAGTGCTTCAACGATTGGCTATAAGAATTCTAAGCTTTACGTATAGTGCTACGGGTTGCGAAAGAAATTGGAGTACTTTCCAACATATTCACCGAAGGAAAAAGAATTGTTTAGAATAATAAAGATTGAATGCATTGGTATTTGTCAAGTACAACCTCAATTTGGAGTTGAGGCAAAAGAAAAGGGAAGAAAGTGGCGATATCTATGATCCTATTTGCCTCTCGGATATGGAATCCGATGATGGATGGGCCACCGAAAGAGAGGACTCATACCTACCCGAAGACAATTCATGGATGGATATAAATGAATGTTTTGAAGTTAATGAGGGAGAAACTAGTAGGAAAATAAAGAGTGGTATGTTCATTACTTTTATTTCAATTGTTGAGTGTAATTTGTGTGAAATAGAATTAATATTTTTAAATATTTAATATTTTTGTTTTTATAGGACCAAAAAACCTTCAAGATGATAGAAAAAGAAAAAGAAAATCTGTTGAAGCGGAGATAGAAGTTATTGAAGATGATTGCATGGATGATGATGGGTTGCTAATCGGAGATGGTGGAGATGATGACGTGGTTGAGATTGACTTGAAGGATGAAGAGGAAATATGATATTGATACACTTTTGTTTTTGAATTGTAATGATTTGATGTTTTTTTTTTCTTTTGGCACGTCTTATATGGACATGGTTGAGGAATTGGGATTTGGTATTTTGAAGTTTGAATTTTATTTTGAGCATATATAATAGATTTGTATTAGAAGAATTTATTTTTGTAATTTTATAGTAGGATAATTATTTTATCAACTTATATATAATTACGTTAACATATTTTATGATACGCGATGCGGTACGATACACGATACATAAAAGTGGGATTACGATATATATTCAGATTTGACAACACAGCTAATCTTAAGGTCCATTAAACATGGATTGAACACTCAACCCAAAGTTTTCAACACTAATGATATAATTTTTTTCTAACTTGATGAAATCTTTTATTGGCAAACAATCAATAGAATTGGACATGTTGAGTATACCCTGATGTTTAAGAAACTCTTTGTTTGATGAAACTATTTTGTGCATGGAATTTTTTGCTCTTCAATGGCTAGAGGAGGAATATGGTTATTTTAACTTTTGAGATGGAGCATAATCAAACTTCTCCCGATTCAGATTGTGGCAGTGCTGTTGAGTAGACATCGAGGTGGGAGACTTATGAGTTGACATGCAATCATTTTTTGCTGGCTTTAACTAAATACTTTTTCTATTATATTTGAATATAATGTTGTTATCTTCTCCATTGTAAGTGGCACTAAATTAATGAATCCATGGACAACCAAGTAACACGTGTACCATTCGTGGGAAAAACGTCACACCAAATCTTATCTGAGTAATCACCCATCCTAATAGAAACCAAACACCTTTGGAAAACTAAAAGATAAGTGTTATCAGTTCCAAACAGTTGATAGGGTTGTGCATGGGGTTCATGCTTTAGTTTCATCCAAGTGACACCTAATTTGGATACCGCGCTAATTGTACATGCTTGAACAATGACAATTTTACAAACTCTGTTTGCGCACCTATGAAATGTATGAGAATTATTGGTGCGCTTTGACTCATCAAGTTCTTGTAAAAGGTGTAAGAATGAAGGCTAATTTATGTAGGATATTTTATCACGATTTATTTGATCTTTATTGCTGGTTGCTTATTTTTAATCACTAGATATGAGATGGGCTTTTTGTGCACTACCTGTTTTTTTTTTTTTTTATTTATAATTTTTGCTGGGCTAAGTCAAATGGTGCGAGTTGGGTTAGAATAGGTTTTGGGCGAGATTGGTTTAGAGTGGGTTGGCCTTTGTTATTTTAGACATGACAGGCCGGGCTTAAAACATTAGAATTGGTCTTGGTTTAATAAATTGATTTGGGTCATGGGTTTAAAGAGATGGGGTTGGAGTTATTTCCTTGTTTGGTGCGCATGAATATAATGAGGTTGGAATGGAATGAATGTGAGAATTGAATGAAAAGTAACAAAATGGAATGTTCAATCCCATCCTTGTTTGGTTGCCAGCATAAAATGACGTGAGGATGAAATGTCTTATGACTTTTCTTATACCTATGTTTGGTATGTTAATTTAATGTAATGGAATGAAATGTAAAATTTTTAATAAACTATTGCTTTATTTATTTTGATAAAAATTTCATTAGGATAAAAAAATATTTCTTTCTGTTTGGTTGCGATTTAAAAATAATAGTGTTAATGGTTATAGCAATGGTGGTGGGAGGGGTAGTGGCGGCGGAGTCGGTCGCGATGGTGTGGTAAGTAGTATGATTCCATGTTGGAATGGAATACTTATACCATAGGTTGTGGGAAGGAATAGGTTTTCCCACTTTTTATTGGTATAGCTATTCCAACAAAATGACCATTCTTGCTTTAAAAATACAGGTCAAACATGGAATGAAATAGCTATTCCAACAAAATGATCATTCCCACTTTAAAAATGCACACCAAACATGGAAAAGGGAATTTGAAGTTGGAATTGGAAGAATATATTATTATTATTATTATTGGGATATTTTTTATTATTAGAATTGTGAGAATATACCATTATTATTATTATTAGGATATTTACCTATTATTAGGATTTTTTTATTATTAGGATTGTGAGAATATACTATTATTATTATTGGGATATTTACCCATTATTAGGATCTTTCTATAGCCTACATATATGATGTGTCCCTTCATTGTTATTCAAGCCTTTGTAATATAATAATGATACTTTCAGCTTTGCGTTCATGTTATCAGAGCCAAAACCCTAGCAGCCACTATAGCAGATTCTCGCCGGCTTTCGCAAAACCTCGTCCTTGACCTTCACAACCTTCGCATCTCTCTCCCTAGTTGTTTGACGCCGCCGACCCTCGCTGAACCCCTATTTGCCCCCACCGACCATCGCCGACCCCTTCCCTAGGTCCCGCAACCATTGCCGACCTCCGCTGCATCCTCTGTGGCCCTTTTTTTGTCAGATCCGATTTCTTGCTCTTCTGCTCTGCATTATTTTTTGTCTATCTCCTTCGCTATATCAGAAGGCAAGTTTCAAGCTATTAGCATTCGGTTGAATGGATCCAACTACTCATATTGGTCAAATATTATGAAATTTTTTTTTCTTGGAAAAGGTCGATGGGGATATGTAACCGGCTCAACCGTTCGACCTACCAATCCTAAGGCTGAGGGGTATGATTCATATATTGCCACTTGGGAGATGGAGAATGCACAGGTCTTTACTTGGTTCCATAATTCTGTGGAGCTAAGTATTAGCATGAACTTCTCCAAATATACGACTGCCAAACATGTGTGAGAATATCTCCAAAATATGTATCTTATCTCCAATTTTGCCAAACGCTATCAATTGGAGATGACTATTCGAAGTGCCAAGCAAAATGACAAATCTATTTAGGAATTCTACACTGAGATGACAACCTATTAGGATCATTTGGCTCTTATTTAACCCTTCGATTTGCAGCTTCTCAATAGTTATATTCAGTATTGGGAAGAGTTGAGGCTAGTACAGTTTCTCATGGCACTCCATGATTAGTTTACGGCACTTCGTGGTGCCATTATTCATCGTTCCCCATTACCCTCCGTTTATGGGCCTGTTCGCGAGCTTATTGCAGAAGAGACACGGTTGAAAGTTGCTCAAATGGCCATTCCCTCTCAATCGGTCTTCGTCGTCCCATCCTCCTTCATATCGTGCCTTTTTGACTTTTTTCATACTTATTTTGAGCTCCAGTCTTATAAAGAAGCATGTACTAATCCTAATTGGGTTAATGCAATGTCTGACGAATTATCGACTATTTAGAAAACTGGTACTTGGGATTTTGCCACTCTCCCTGCAGGTTAAAATTAAAATCTCATTGGATGCAAGTGAGTTTACAAAGTCAAAACTCACTCTAGTGGCTCCTTGGAGCACTACAAAGCTTGTCTTGTTGCTTTCCCAGGAATATAGAGTTGATTACAAGGAAATATTTGCCTCGGTTGTAAAAATGACCATTGTTCGTACCCTCATCTCTGTTGCTGCTGTCAATCACTGGCCTCTTTTTCAACTTAATGTCAAGAGTGCCTTTTTCAATGGCTATCTTCATGAGAAAGTTTATATGTGCTCTCCTCCGGGTCTTCCCCATCCCCCGGGCATGGTATGTCGTCTCTGTCGTGCTCTTTATGGTCTTAAGAAATCTCCATGTGCTTGGTATGACCGTTTTCAGTCTACTGTTAGTTAGATTGGATTTCATTATAACTCTCATGATTTTGCTCTTTTCATTCGACATACATCCGGTGGTATTGTTCTTTTGCTCTTATATGTGGATGACATGATTATTGTTGGTTCTGATTCGGTCACTATATTCAATGTTAAACAACATTTGTTTCGGGAATTTGAGATGAATGTTTTGGGATCTCTTCGGTATTTTCTTGGTATCGAGGTCGCTTCTTCACCTCAAGGTTATTATCTCTCCTAAGCTAAATATGCTCATGATATTGTTCATCGTGCCCGCCTAATTGATGATAAGATTGTTGACACCCCCATTAAACTCCAAGCCAAATTCTCTTCTTTTGATGGAGTTTCCATTGAAGATCCTTTTATTTATCGAGAGCTGGTCGGGTGCTTAGTCTATCTAATTGTGACTAGACCTGATATTGCCTATGCCATTCATATCGTCAGCCAATTTGTCTCTGCTCCTCACTCTACTCATTGGGCTACTTTGCTTCGCATCATCCGTTATGTCCGACATACTATTTTTCATAGTTTGTTGTTTCCCTCCACCTCCACGTTAACTCTTCAGGCCTATGCGGATACTGACTATGCTAGTGATGTTTCTGATTGAAAGTCTACTACTGGGTATTGCATCTTTCTCGATGAATCACTAGTTTCTTGGAAGAGTAAGAAGCAGTTTGTGATAGCTTGTTCCACTACTGAGGCGGAATGTCGTGTTATGGCTCATGCTACTACCAAAATTGTCTGGCTCCGGTGGCTTCTGTTTGATATGGGTGTCTTTTTCGATTCTCCTACCTCACTTTATTGTGACAATACGAGCGCCATTCAGATTACCCATAATTCTGTATTTCATGAGTATACCAAGTATATTGAAATTGATTGTCATTTTGTCCGTCAACACCTTCAACTGGACACCATTAGCCTCCCATTCGTCCTCTCCTCTTTGCATCTTGTTGATTTTTTCACGAAGAATCGCACCGTTGCTCGTTTTCGTTTTTTGTTGCACAAACTCTCGTTACTCTCTGAGTTCGCATCATGAGTTTGAGAGGGGGTGTAAGAATATATTATTATTATTATTATTATTGGGATATTTTTTCATTATTAGGATTGTGAGAATATACTATTGTTATTATTGGGATCTCTACCTATTATTAGGATCTTTTCCATTATTAGGATTGTGAGAATATACTATTATTATTATTGGGATATTTACCTATTATTAGGATTTTGTGAGAATATACTATTATTATTATTGGGATATTTACCCATTATTAGGATCTTTCTATTAATTACATATATGATGTATCCCTTCATTGTTATTCAAGCCTTTGTAATATAGCAATGATAGTTTCAGCTTTGCTTTTAGGAATGACCATTCCATTTTGGCCTATTCCAGTGTACCAAACAAGCTCTAGGGATTAGGGATTTTGAGTTCGAAAGAGAAGAGTGGGTTTTTGGATTGGGTCAATGGAAAGGATTTTCGAGTTAAGCTAGGGTTTTCCTCTCATGATTTACAAAGACGGTGATGGAGGAAGAGAAAGAGAAAAGGGAAGAGAGGGAAAAGGTGCCGACTAGGCTTACTGGTGGCCAACGAGGGTTCTGTGAAGATTTAGGCAAATTTCGAAGATCACAGCTTGAATACTGGTTGACTGGGTTCACCACTATCGACTATGGTAGTGGGTGCAGATCTGGTTTGGGGCGATCAGTGACAACGCTATTACTGTGACTGATTGCGGTTGATAGTGGCGGTAAGGGTGGTGACTGCATGACTGGTTCGGGGTGGTGGTGAGGCCAATCGATGACAATGGCGGTGATGGATGAAGATCAAATCTGGCTGTCGAGGGTGTTGGGTCCTGAAGAAGTTACGATGAAGTTGTGATGGAAATATATGTATATATATATATTTTTTGTTGGTAGGGTTTCGGAAAACAACGTTGTTGGGGATTGGAACATGATTTAAAGGTGTTGGGAGAAGGCCATATTAGAAATAGAATAAGGGTAGCATAAAAGGGTCACAACCCTAACACAAGGTCACAACCGTAAACACAACTTTTCATTAATAAACTCTGACAATTACAAGGTCAAGCATGTTATTTATGGGTTAATAGTTTACCATAATGGATAACAATCTTACCAAAAATATCATAACGAACTAAATTTCTAATAAATAAACCTAATACTATAATGAAACTAAATAAAAAAACTTAATACTATACGCAAATTGAATGTGCAATAATAAAAGACAATAATTAATAGGGTTCGTAATTTGAGCCTTTGTGTATCTTTTAATGTACGTGTTACCTGTGGTCTTTCAGAAGAAGTACTATATGAGTCTAAGGTTGTGCATTGACTATCGAGCTCTCCCACCCAAGAGGGGCTATGGACCATGCAATTTAGTGTTTGGTGCCAAGCTACCGATCCATGCGCCAGGAGGGGCTATGGACTATGCAATTGAGTTAGTGATTGGTGCCAAGCTATTGATCCATGCGCCATATATGATGGCCATTCCAAAGCTACAAAGTTAAAGGAAACAGCTTTAGAAGTTGATTGATGCAGGGTTCATTAGGCCTTTCATAGCACCCTGTGGCTATGGGACACTAATGCTCTTTAGAAGAAGCACCATGGAGTCTAAGGTTGTGTATTGACTATCGAACTCTCAACAAGATCACCACCACGGCAAGTACTCCATCCATCATGTTGCCAAATCTTTTGATCAACTGAATAAGGCGAGGTATTTCTATAAGCTTAAGACTGGATTACCATAAGTTGTGGAACTAGAAGGGGTTCAGCTGAAGCCAATGAGTGTTACTCAGTATAGTTCTTTCGGGTTCTTTGTTACTCTCATTAATGCGCCAACAACAATTTGCAATCTCACTAACTTGTGTTCCGGGAGTATCTAAACAAGTTCGTAGTGATGTATCATGACAACATTGCGGTCTTTTGCTCCATGTCAGACATGCATGTAAAGCACTTGAAGCTAGTCTTCCAAAAGCAAAAGGAGAACCAACTTCATGTCAAGTTGGAGAAATGCTGCTTTGCATAAGAACACATCAAGTTCGTGGGACATTATTGTTGGGTCTGAGAGTATATGGATGAATCAAGATTCAAAGCAATCAGGAGTGGTAGCCACCCTCAAGTGTTGGCAGTTTGTGGAGGGCTACTCAATGATTGCATCCCCCATTGATAGAATTGCTATAAGGTGTGGACTTGGAAAGAGGAGTTTCAAAGAACCTTTGGATGAGTTGACGCGAGCCGTGTCTAAAAATCCAGTCTTGGCCCTTTCAGATGCTTCTAAGCCTTTTTTAGTTGCAGACTAATGCTTCGGACTTTGCACTTGGAGGAGTTTTGCATCTGGATGGGCATTTTGTGGCATATAGAGCCACAAGCTAATTGGTGCGGTGCGGAGGTACGCAACTACTGAAAAGGAGCTTCTAACCATGACATTGCCTTTTGAGTGTTGAGGCACTAGTTGGGCCAACGGTTTGTGGTGAAGACAGACAACACAGCAGTGAGCCGCTTCTTTCCACAACTAAAGCTCAATGGGATGCAGGCAAGATTGGAAGTGAACTTTGCAGAGTTTGATGTGGGCTTGCCGCCTTGGAGTAAGGCTGGTGCCACTAATCATGTTGCTTGTGCGGTAAGTTGGAGTTGGCAGAGATTGCCGCATGTCAACAATTTCAATACCTTCTATTGGGATGTGCGAGCGCATCCATGTTCACCTAGACAAGCACCTCATGCAGCTGGACATCATCAACCCTGTCAAGAAAGGAAAAATCTGCCAGTTTTGGGTTAGCACATTTTAATATTCATACTGTATACGGAGAGAATGTATATAGCTTAGCTTCCCTACATACACATGTTCAATTAATATTCATACTGTTATCTTTTCTTTTATTAATTGCAGATGTGATTGTGGTATTTATGGTTCCATGGAGATTTATAATGAATTTGGTTGCAACATAGAATAGGAGATAGATGAAGAAAGAAGTGTGGAAGACGAAGAATATACATGAAGAAGGTGGTAAGGGGGATGATGGTGTTGGGAAGATCTGCTATTCCAGAGATGGTGTCCGGTGTCCGTATTTTTTAATATTTGACGGTTGGTTTTAGGCACTGGTAGTGCTGTTTAGTTTTATGCAGTTGTGGATCTTTGGAAATGTGTGAAAAGGTTTGTCACATGGACACTTCAGGTGTGGTGTGGATTTATATCTAGGGGTTGAAATCAGATGTATCAGACTCCAAATTTTAGGATGCACAGATCGTCAAAAAGAAAAAAAAAAGATCCAAAAATTAGACGTGCTTATGTGAATACATCGTGTTATTAAAAGTTAATTTTCTATATAGCAAAGTAAAATATATTCATGATATATCATATCAGTATATTACTACCCAATGATTTTATTATAATTTTAATATATCAGCGATGCAAAATATAGAACACAATGATTTTACTGTTATTTTAATACGTTGTCAATGATTTTGTTCCAAATTCATTTTTTCTTCAACAACAAAAGAGAAAATTCAGAAGTATCTGTTTGAAAACAACCGAATTGGATCTATATCAACATGGGTACTTTAGTAAACCCATCAGCCCATAAAGATGGTGTGTTCAGCAGGCAGCAAACTCACACGTAAGATGCTAAAGAGTACTGTAACACAAATCGAAAGTGATGTCCAACAATGGTTATTGGTGGAGACGGTGG
>JAULJZ010163116.1:0-26313 GCA_032270985.1 Heliamphora pulchella | reverse complement strand
TACAACACCCTCGGTAGGCGGCGAATCATTCTTAAGGAAACTGCGATTGCAGGACTCGGTTTGCAAATTCCATTTATTATTCCTGTTATTTCATTCTCTGTAAATTTCAATTTATTGTAAATTGTTGAAAGTTTAATAAAGACGTATTTTCTGGATCCCCGAGCATGTATTTTATGTCGGCATTGGAAATTCTCCCAACACTAACAAATGCTAAATATGAGTCAATCTGTAATTTAAAATTGTGACAAATATTTATGAGTCACAAAATAGTCCACTCAATCAGCAACCAACTATGTATAAGTAACTCAAGATATTCACAAAAAATGATAATATATCATTAAATATGCAAGATGAGATTTTATAAGTCATCAGTAATGCTGAGTCCTGTGACATCAAGGATTTGAGAGCATTTTGTTCCTTTCCCACTTTGTCGATTCAAACCAACCATTTTCTCTCCATCTGTGACGCTCCAAATTTTTAGAAACATCTAGAGCAACAATTAACTTAATTTGCAAAAAACTTGGACAAAACTACCCATTTGTAGCATAAAGGATAAAAAGAAAAAAAAAAACAAGGTTTAAACTATTACATCCCAACATAAAATTAAGCAAGTACAATAAAAATATATAAGTGTTTTGATACATATTCCAATAGAAACTTAAATACGATGAATAAAAAATAACGGTGATAAAGTAAGACTACTAGGTGAGCTACAGCTCCACCTCTTCCTTGACAAATTCATTCCAGGTAATCATAACCTGGCATTACATGTCGTGAGCTACATAGCCGAGTAGATACAACTCGAAAACAAGTTTTCTAAACGTACATAAATATTAAGCATGAATGATATAACAATAAAAGCAAAAGTTGCCAATTAAGTTCAAATCCTAAGTTTTAATTGACTACGTAAGACCAAGGTCTTAAACTATAAAGACCAATTTAACCCGAACCTCTAGGCATGGACACCTCTAGCTGACTAGAACACTCCTTGTAAAGTGATATCATCGTAGTTCTTTAGTTACCCAATTAGGACGTTCAAGACACAAGGGTGTAGTATTTATTAATCACGATATGATTAATTTGATACTAACTAAGCCGCCTCGTTGATATAGATCCCTAATACATAACACCCTACTGCTACCTCAGCATTTCGATACCCAGGTAAGTGTCAATCCTAAGACATGTACCATTTTCAATATATAACTCATAAAAATTCGAGAACTTGCCCTTAACCACAACTGAGAATATAACCGTAACAACAATCGGAAACTTACGTACCCGTGACAACAAATTCAAGAGAAACTAGTTCCAACCATATTAAGCCAATTAGTTTTTCAACATTGCTAGATAGTTGATTCACATATCCCAACCCAACGGTTAAAAAATAAAGATAAAATAGCATAGCAAAATTTCAAATTAGATTCATAGAAAATAATTAATAAACACAAATATGCGTATAAAGGACTTCAATGTGGATGCCATTACAAGAATCATCATACACTCAAGATTTAGGATGTCTCATGATTATTAAATTATTCATATAATAAACTCTTAATTTAATTAAATAACATGGCATGGAGTTTAAATATCATATTAGGGCATGAAAAGATTACATGACTCTAGGTCATCAAAATGGTGAACTTTATATAAACTAAAAAGTCATGGCTTTCATATTTGTATAACTTCAAAGAAATTCTTGATCAGGTGGGTTACACATATTTAGAAATTCTAATATTGCACAGAGACATACTACATAATATTTGGATGATTTGGAATGAAACCATGTACGGAGATCACATCAGGTTTGGTAGAAATGACAAATATTTGATATGTTTGATAAAACATACATATCTCAGGCTACACATTATTTTTGAACAAGGTCAATAATGTTTGAAAGACAAGACAAAAAATATCTTCTCCAAGTGGAATTGTCACGCCCTAAACTTCGGTCACGCGAAAAACCACTAACAACCACCAAAGCAATAATATAACAAACCCATATATAATTTCTCTCAAAAGCAATTAATCATGCATACATCGGTCATAAGGATCACATATACTTTAAAACATGTTACAACCAACATGAACCATATACAAAAAGTATAAACTACCTATCAAGACAAAACATAAGTTTTGTCATCAGCCACCTCCGAGCACTTCAAGGTCAATCTACAAGACCACGTTCACCTGAAAAAGGTTTTAAAAAATTCCACAACGTGAACCGAAATTCAGTAGAAACAGACTATAATGCCGTAAAACAGGATATACAATCACATAGCATAAAGTTGACCTAACTACATGAGCCTCAAAACGGTTTTACTTCATAATACTCCAAGTTTTCCATTAGACTCCCATAAGTCTCAAAACAGTTTTCCATCCTCAAAACCAAGCATTCCAACAATGCAAATAACGTTTCACAGTTAAATAAAAATAGTAACCAAAACGTTAATTTCCACTCGGATCACACAGCCGATAACAAAACGTTGCATTTCCACCCAGAACACATAGCCGAGAAAACACGCACACACGCACGCACACACTCGTCATCAATGCATTCGCGTGATTCAACCAACTCGTGGCTTGTAAACATAGGCACCGATGCCGAACGAGCGTACATACCCAAGTAGAGTTACCATCCACCTGGCCACACAGGCCCCGTGAAGTAACGGAACCTTCTATACCCCAACACAACCTGCTTCCTTTCCCAATTCACTAGCCGGCAGGCAGAGAAACCCATTCTGCACAGCTTTTCGATCTTTCACTGTGGCGCAACTCGTGCCCAAGCTTGCTCGATCCATAGATCCCAAACTCAGTCCTTGTTGATTATAACATCAAAATACACATGCATGAGTCCAACCCAAAAGGTTCCTCTCGCCTAACCCTTAGCTCGACTATTAAAACACGTAAACAATTATACATTAAACATATATAATGATTCAATGGCCAACCGCCACGTCATCCATCAAACATGGAGATCAATCAAAAATATTTTCAAAAATGTTTCCACCGTTTTATCAAAATGTTTAAAATCTGAAATTCAACCCCAATGGTTAGTTCCAAATCTCCAAAACAAAGGTTTCAAGATTTTTTATAAATCTTCCGTTTTCAAAATCACCTTTTTGAAAATTACGGACATCCACAGGTCCATATGATGTAATAAACCAAGAAAAGCACAAAACATGCTTTTTATCCCAATAACCAAGGTTTAAATATAAAATGTGACATTTAAAGCATTTTCAACTTATGAAAAAGTATATAACTGCATGGAGCACCCTTTAAAGACAACATAGTCGGGGATCCTACCTTATTCAGCCAAAAGCTCGACACCTCGAAAAACAAGCCTCGACAAAACGAGATTCTGTCCAAATAGATGCAAAGCTCCCGGCACCAATACCAAGGATCCACTGTCTGATCACTGAAAATTGAATTCTGGGCCCATCAAAATCTATAGAGAAGGCAGAGGTTTCATGAGGAGAAAACCAGATCTGAAAAATAATATCTCAAAATATCTCCAAACGTTTGATATTTATAGACCAAGCACAAATTCAAGAGCTCAGTCGACTGAATCCCCAACCCAGTCGACTGGATGAGGCTATTGGAATCTCAAAAATACCCACCGTTATGGGTCAGTCGACTGGATGCCCCAATCCAGTCTACTAGATCACCTAGTCCAGTCGACTGGACGACGGAGAAAAATGACTTCTACATTAGAGCAAGTTTTTCAATCTCAAACCAAACCAAACATGCCTTTTTGGAACTCGAACAAGCGCCAAATTCATATGCACATGTTGTTCTACTATGAAGAAACAAAAACCCAACACACCGAGGTCAAGAGTTAACTCCAACTCCGTCAATGCTTAAATCATTTCAAAAATGAAATAGGTCGGGGTCTCACAACTCTCCCTCTCTTAAAGGAATTTCGTTCCCGAAATTCAACACTGAAACTTAAGCCAAACACCATCTCATCAACCATCAGCAAACCCGGATGGCAACCAAGCAACACCGCACAACAACAAAATATCCCAGACTATAATCACACAAGGTAAACACGAATCAACCTCCATACAGACTGCTCGTACGTGCAAGTCCCACTGACGCTACTATCATCTGTGAGACATCCATAACACATCGGATCAAGATCCAACTCACACTTCCAAACGTTGAAACACCACTATCATTGAACGCAAACCATCCCGGCGACATATGCATAACACGAGACCAATCCATCATGGAACTTAATCCTAAGCACCTTCTACACAAAGACATAGAGACTACCACCCTGTTCTCACTACCACATACTGGCCCAATTGCACCTCACAATGCATACCAAGAACTACCTCTGCGAGTCCAAACACACGACATCGAACCCGACATCGATCACACGAAGTCATATACTGCACGCACAAACTCTGCTCGAGTTTTGACGATCACCAGATGACCACCGATTTTGATACCACATCATTACCCTGCTGATGTTAACAATGCCCTCACGAAGCTGACACAACGCCCATCCACAAGTAACAGCGCAAACATTTAACGCCAAAGAGAAGCTCACTTAACCGACCTGGAACACCAAAGAATGCATTTCATCTAAACCTTCATCCTCTATTCAATCTTTCATCACGAACCACAATTCTCACCCTAGAGAAACGCTAGGTGATACACCATTGTCCCAGACAAGGTTCCACACAAGCGAAAATAATTCGACATCACAGCCACAAGGTCATCTAACCCCAACGAGTCACTCGACTAGACAAGTCATGCAGAGAGAACATCTCATAGGTATCTAATAACTTACACAGACCCAACCATGTCTACCGTGCAACAGGACGTCACTACACAACTCAACATCCCACTATCAAATCACTGATACTAAGACTACAAATCAACCTCAAATTAGACATGATTGCCGTCATCCAACTCAATCCCAACTCATAACACATACATCAGTCCTTTGTGTCCACAACCGTAGAATATCCGAACCCAAAACTTATCCATCAAGTAACCAGTCAAGACTTGCCTCTTACATTTAGCAATTTCCTCATGTACATAACTCATTACGGCCCTTCTGTTCCAAATCAAATGATCACGTCAGTCCGAACAGGCCACGCCAACCAAGGCTCGTCAAACATCGAATCTTTCCTGACTCTTATCTTACCACATTCTCGGATCACTATCCAAACGAACGGTTATGCCAAAACATAACACTCACCATAGTTGACGACCACTCCTTGACTTTAAAAACTCTGAACAAGTCCAAGTCTCAAACAGAACCCAAATCCAGACTCACAAAAGTCTACCAAGAATCCACCATGTGAATATCACCGCCGCACGTTTCCAACAAAATTCCCACTCTGCTAAGAGCTAAAAGTATAATCATACCCACACAGTCTAGAACAAGTTACACATAACAGTTATTGATCCTCAGCTGATCACTGTAAAGAACTCTATATATCAACACTAACTCCCTTGTCAACAAGAACAAGCGGCACAGGGAACACAACTCAAATGGTTCAACTATCATACATAACAAGTCATACTCCAACTAGGTTACCACGACCTACTACACTTACAACACTCACACGTACTCTTTTACGGTCTTCCACCGCAGGTTAATACTAATCTCATCATACAATTCTTTACGGTCTTTAACTGCGTGAGCAATTGGATCCCAGATCACACTCAGCCGCTTCGTACCCGCAAAAGCACATAGCCATGAACCATACGCTAAAACCACGAAGAATCAATCTTACAATCACCCGATCACGGCGATACAAGTTTTCGAGGCACAACTTCAAGGCTCAAAACACGGATACCAAATCCACAGAGATTTTCACGGTCTCAGAACACAACCAAATCTGAACCAGTCAAGATCCCGGCATCTGCATCTAACCAAGATGAAACAACTTGCACCAGACAACCGTCTACAAGGAAACTCTCTCTCTCCATCCAAAGAAAAAAAAAGGTCAACAAGAAACCATGATCCAACCTCAGCGTACTCTCAATACTCATCAACACTTGGGCCCCAAAGAACCCTGTCAAACTTACCTTGAGGCCACCTCGACCACAATCACACAGCTGCCGTCGACCCCGATCACGATACTCAGATTGTCCGTTACTCTAAGCTCTCAGCTCTCAAACCTCGTTCGCATATGCACGAACACCATCAATCTTCATACCTTATATAACACATCCCATCCCATAGGCTTACAAGCTCATCCCCAACCATGCACGGAGACACACGTCAACATTCCCGTCGCGCCAAGACCTCACTCCACAAGGTTACGCTACAACATCTAACTCCTGCTAGGCAAACCACAGCCACGTCATGACCTCGTACCCACTGTTCAAACAGCTCACATAGAAAGCGCACGGCGCCACACAAAGAAAATCCAATCCTAAAACCTTTCATCCGTAGTTACTAATAACTCCCGTAACAATGCAGACACCTTCTGCACTTTCGCTCTCAAAGCACACATCGTTTACATGCATCATCCCCCACGATTTCTCACTTATCGCCCCAGGCCAGCCAAACCACACGGTATATTGTTGAACTTTATTACTCCACACTTCGTTCTCATGGGCAAACAACATACTCACCTCTAAACCTAAGGTCAAACACAATTAACCTCCGCACATATCATACTCAAGATATATCGTAGCAGCCCTAAGACAACCATGCTATCGAACCTTTCTACGGTCCTTTCAAACCTCATGCATCTAGCACGGTTCCCCAACACGATCTCCTAATCACTAGGATAACGACCAAACTGCAAACCTGCATTCTCGTAGGAATCCCACAAAATTGATAGTCGTCGCATGTTAGAATCGTAACCTGAACCCTTACACATTCTGACATAGCCGCGACGCATGCTTTTCCGAGCATATCTACAGCTCATACTCATCCCCATATCCTTGAGCTTACTCACTCGTAACTCAATTCTCAAACCTTAATAAGATATACAATGTCCAAGGTCATCAGAATTACTCGGACTACCAACAACATCCTCAGATGCTACTTTGACTGTCGTCAACATTCTGCTGACTACCATCAACATCTTGACTAGCAAGGTACATCCCCAGAACTACTCACGTTCTGCTTTCTCCACAAACACCCGGCTAAAGATTACTACGCTCCGATCCACTATGTTTCCGTTTATACCATATTCTGAGTACACGGCTTATGACATAGCATGGCTCACGACGTACCTAATTCATCACATGGCCAAAATCATGTACACCTGACCTTAACCAAAAGGGATTACCACTATCCACAATCCAATCACATCAACTGATTTCCCAAGGCCTCTAACACCCCATCGCTCTACTTGCAAGGCTATCCATTACACAACTTTAACTTCCAATAGCATACTCTCAAGAGGAGCCATCTACCAAAACGCAGCCACTAATCGTGCTTCAACTGCACCCTAGCAAACTCTACTTATACTAACACTCAAAAGTCTGCCAATCGAGGCCAACCTTACGTGCTTAAACCCAACTCTCCAATGAGTTTCACAACACACCAAGCGATCAACGCTCAACCCAAACCTTGCCTTTTAGTAACCACTGCAATTGAGTCGCACATCCAAGATCCAAACCACGGTCTTGTCGTCTCCAAGGGTATACAGTTCATATATAAAGCGATATAGAACACAGCAACCTATCATGTTATTTCTAACACGTACCACATAATCATGCTAACACATAGCCAAAATGATTATGCAACATATCGAGAAAAATTGACAAGAATGACGTGGTACTTTGGATAATCTACTTAGATTCTCTACTAAAAATCACGTCAGCTAAACGCGTTTCTAACTTGGCTCCCAAGTTTGTTAATGTAAATGCCCAAAGGCAAGACTAATCAATCCTAAGGTCCAACCTCCATACCCACATGCACACAACAAGCTATCATGCTCATATTACACTTAAACGTAAACATAGGCAACCAAGCACACATACATCTTTCCTCACAAGGTGATGCACCATCTTCCCATGGCTCTTAGGTATTCGAACCCAGAACTCTGATATACCAAGTTGTTACGCCCTAAACTCTGGGTCACGTGAAAAACCACTAACAATCACCAAAATAATAATACAACAAACCCATGATTTCTCTTGTGAGCAATTAATCATGCATACATCGGCCATAAGAATTACATATGTTTTAAAACATGTTACAACCAAGATGGACCATATACAAAAGGTATAAATAACCTATCATGACAAAACATTAGTCTTGTCATCAGCCACCTCCAGGCACCTCAAGGTCAACCTACAGAACCACGTTCACCTGAAAAAAGTTTTAACAAATCCCACAGCGTAAGCCGAAGCCCAGTAGAAACAGAGCATAAAGCCGTAAAGTAAGATATGCAATCACATAGCATAAAGTTGACTCAACCACATGAGCCTCAAAACGGTTTTACTTCGTAAAATCTCAAGTTTTTCATCAAACTCCCATAAGTCTCAAAATAGTTTTCCATCATCAAAACCAAACATTTCAACAATGCAAATAACGTTTCACAGTTAAATAAAAACAGTAACCAAAACGTTAATTTTCACTCGGATCACACAACCGAGAACAAAATATTACATTTCCACACGGAACACACTGTTGAGAAAACACGCACACACGTACGCACGCACACACTCACTCGTCGTCAACGCATTCGTGTGATTCAATCAACTCGGGGTTTGTAAACATAGGTACCGATGCCGGACGAGCGTATAGACCCAAGTAGAGTTACCATCCACTTGGCCACACAGGCCCTATGAAATAATGGAACCTTCAATACCCCAACACGACCTACTTTCTTTCCCGATTCACTAGCCGGCTGGCAGAGAAACCCATTCTGCGCAGCTTTTCAGTCTTTCACCATGGAGCAACTCATGCCCAAACTTGCTCAATTCATAGATCCCAAACTCGATTCTTTTTTCTTATCACATCAAAATATACACGCAGGAGTCCAATCCAAAAGGTTCCTCTCGCCAAACCCATAGCTCGACTATGAAAACATGTAAACAATTATACATTAAACATATATAAAGATCCAATGGCCAACAACCACGTCATCCATCAAACGTGAAGATCAATCAAAAACATTTTCAAAAATGCTTCCATCATTTTATCAAAACGTTTAAAATCCGAGATTCAACCCCAAGGGTTAGCTCCAAACCTCCAAAACATGAGTTTCAAGATTTTCGTAAATCCTCCGTTTTTAAAACTACTTTTTTGAAAACCATGGACATACGTCAGCCCATATGATGTAATAAACCAAGAAAAATGTAAAAAATATGCTTTTTATATGAATAAACAAGGTTTAAACATAAAATAAGACATTTAAAACATTTTCAACAGATAAAAAAGCATATAACTGCACGTAGCACTCTTTAAAGACAACATAGTCGAGGATTCTACCTCGTTCAGCCAAAAGCTCGACACCTCAAAAAATGAACCTCAACAAAATAAGATTATGTCCTGATATATGCGAAGTCCCCGGCACCAATACCAAGGATCCACTGCCTGATCGCTAAAAATCGAGCCCTAGGCCCATCAAAATCTAGAGAGAAGGCAGAAGTTTCATGAGGAGAAAATCATATCTGAAAAATAATATCTCAAAATATCTCCCAATGTCTGATATTTATAGACCAAGGACAAATTCAGGGGTTCAGTAGACTGAATCCCTAACCCAGTCGATTGGATGAGGCTACTGGAATCTCAAAAATCACCCACCGCCAAAGGTCAGTCGACTGGATCACCATACTGTCACCCCAGTCGACTAGATCACCCAGTCCAGTCGACTGGACGACGGAGAAATATGACTTCTATGTTAGAGCAGATTTTTCAACCCCAAACCAAACCGAACATGCCTTTTTTGAATCCGAACAAGTGTCAAATACATATGCACATGCTATTCTACTATGAAGAAACAAAAATCCAGCACACCGAGGTCAAGAGTTAACTCCAACTCCGTCAATACTTAAATTATTTCAAAAATAAAATAGATCAGGGTCTCACAGGAATCACTCAAAAACATGCTACGTACTAAAAATGGTAATATTTCAAAATGAATTGTTCTAGATATGATTATACCAGCGGTAAGATGCATGCAAAAAGGTAAGATCATGATCTCTATAATTCATGAAAAAAATCACTAATTAACTAGAAATAGATAGGTAGTTTCAGTTCAAATATCAAAGAAAAATATTTTTTTTAGCTATTTTAACTGAAGCACAAAAAAATCAAAATAAAAACTTAACAAACCATGGCCAAGAACATAATTAATATCATTTTTTGGGCTATCAATCCATGCAGGCAACTTTAGAGACTTTTAGAAAATATTTTAATGTAAGTTTAAAATAAAAATAAGAGGTAGAAAGATGAAGAAAAGTACTGAAAAGAGTTGAAAAGGAAAGTGAGGACATATTGCTTTTTAAGAGGAAAAATGTAGATAAGAAAGAAAGTTGGTGGAAAAATATTTTCTGACATATGTCTACCGTGATAAATTTAAAAAAAAAAAACTATAGTTGGTTGGAGTGACGGTGATGACAGGATAATTGATGAAATTCCCTCTTGAAGAACACCTTGTAGACCTCCTCCTCCCCCTTCTTCCTCTCTTCTTCTCTACATCTCTGAGAATTTTTGTTCAAAGGGCTTGAATTTGGTGAATTTAAAAGTCTTAAGGTATGCTGGTGTGATGATGGGGTGGTAAAAAGAATAGGAAGCTTTGGCCAAGTAGCTTAAGTCTCCTTTCATGCAGGTCTTACAAGACATGACTCTTAGTTAGACATGCACTATAAGGTTGAGGAAGGAAGACATGGTTGGGCTTGGGGCTCATAAAGGCTTATTTTGATGATTAATTAATGTATTAAAGATGTGATGCCCCGAATTTCGAATGACATCTAGAGCGATAAAAAAAGTATAAATGCAAAAAAAAAAAAGAAACAAACCATCCATCCCAAGATAAAAGTACTACAATATATAAAGATTACATCCCAAAAAGAAAAAAGACGAAAACCAAAAAAATAAAAACAAAAGGGCTCTGGCTGCAAAGTTACAAAACATGTAATCGTGACTGGAAAGCAAATTGGCTCACGTGAGTAAGAGTTTCACAAAATCTTCTACATAATCGGTGGTGGTCTCGTCCGACTCATCAAAACCTGACATAAAACGCTATGAGCTGCGACGCTCAGTAAAAACCAAAATATATACTATTATTTTATAAAACAACATGCTAAACAAATCACCGAGCATCAAAATAGCATATGCATGATAATATTTATGATGATGACTCTTTATTCATTTACTAAGATTAATTAAACTAGGTTATTTTAGGTTCAGCTGATCGGAAAAACTATCCTAGTTCCGATTAATAAGCACAAGCCAAATCTACTGATTAAAAATAATAGGCGTTCCTTCAGCCGTAGTAATGACCTTATAGTCGAATTAATTATTCAACAATGTCATTCAAGGGGCATGGGCGTAGACTTGACGACTTCAGGTTTTCAAATTTCAGGTCAAGATCAAGGTCTAGGTCTAGTGCGTGATCAACGAAAATTCTACAAAGAAATATATCCAACCGTTCACTTCATTCTCTGCTGAGAGATTCTTTCAAAACATAAAAATATATAATACTGGGGACTCCCCCAAAACATCGGCAAGGGACTCCCATGAGAAAAAGAATAAGATCCACAGGAGACTTGTGATTCCTGCAACCCGTACCCGATAATTGTATGTGATTCCTGCAACCCGTACCCGATAATTGTAAGGATATAACCTTATGATGTAAAATACTAACTCATTATTTCGATATCAATTTTAATGTAAAATGGTTTTAAGTTTGGGTTCCTCAATTATGAACAAAGCACTATTAATTTATTAATAGCATTTTTCACACATTTCTACAACAAAACTAGGGTTCATGCTTAAATATAATTTTTTTGATATTTTTTAAAGAAATAAAAATATTTATCACATATAAATCACAAATATTCAAGGATAGTCTAGAATTTCACCTCAAAGAGCTAAAAATCTAATAATTGAAGGAGACCCAAAATTCTAATCTCGTCCAAACGAAAATCGGCTCAGTTGAAGTTATAGCCCTTGATGCATATGGAAAATTTTCCTTCTATGGCTTTATGAAATCTTGAGCTTTTAAGCCTCAAAAAATGGAGAAGAAGAAGGGAAAATAAAAGAGATGAGAGAGAGAGAGAGGGGAAAAGAGAGCTTTTCTCTCTCTCTCTCTCTTTCTCTCTCTATATATATTAGTATTATTTTGGTTACTAACTAATTGCATTGTGAAGTTCTACATTTAGTGATACTCCGTCTTCATATTTATTTTTGCAATTCCCTAGTGGTATTTATCTATTTCTTTCTATTTTTTTCTTATTTTTCATTATTTTTAATTTGTTTTTTCTTCCTCTGCCATTACGGACAATGTTATTTATGTTTAAGGGAAGGAAATGGTAGATATTTCATCACATGGTAGATAGATGAAAAATAAATAAAAAAAAACTGTCAATCTATGCGCTATTATTCAATATTGAACTATTGTTATCTTGGTTTTCATTGAACAATACTGACGGCTTATGGGTCATTAAGATTTTTTAACTAAAAATACTTAATTGAACTGGAAAAATCATTGTTTGAGTCTTTTAACTTATCTTTGATTAGTAGAATAAATTTTTTTACATACGTATCGGTTTTCACTCTTAAGGCCAAACTTTGATAAAAATTCAAATTAAAAAAATTGTGTTGAGCTATATATGGAGAATGCTATACCTACCTCAATTGAGTGTGAGCCACCATTGTCTAGGTTTATACTTGGTTTTATCATATTTTATAAATTCAAAAATTCATACTAAACTAAGATTGAAAAAAATATATTTAATTTGATTCATGTTTAACAAAGTTTAACTTGTGAATAATTTACTAAAAATTAATAAGCTGATTAGATTTCGCGAGATAATTCTTAGTTGTAAAGCGAGATTTGAAAGATAAAATGTAGTAATGATCTGGTAACCTTCATTGACGTGATTTCATTATTGAGTATGGTAATTCTTTCATATTATATATATTACACATGTATTACATATTATGGGTTGATTAGGCAAAAGTAATATTTAATGGGTACA
The DNA here is from genome assembly GCA_032270985.1 of Heliamphora pulchella. Taxonomy (NCBI): domain Eukaryota; kingdom Viridiplantae; phylum Streptophyta; class Magnoliopsida; order Ericales; family Sarraceniaceae; genus Heliamphora; species Heliamphora pulchella. The sequence continues at coordinate 13,179 of JAULJZ010163116.1, read as the reverse complement.
TTTAGTGTAAATCCTCACAAAACTAGAAAAAAATCTAGGGGTTTAAAAACTTGTTGCATATGCTAAGTGTAATTATAAATATCATGAAAAGTTGATATAAATTAGTATAGCTTGATTTAGTTTTATTTATTTTTTCTTTTCTATTTTGCTCGAAAACTAGCAACGTTTAAATTTGGGAGTATTTGATGGTGTATCTTTTTGCTCCTAATTTATACTTTATTAGACTTATTTTTTATTTATTTAGTCTTATATTATTATTATTATTATTATTATTATTATTATTTTGTTTGACAGGTATCTTAAAAGTTTTACAAAAAATAATGAAAACAAAAAGAAATTAGAACAAGTGAAGAATTGAGAATTGCACTAAAATAATAAACGTGGAGGTTTAAATTAATATTTTTATGAACCTTTAGTTATGTTTTGGTAATTCACCTCCACCACGCCTCAATAATAGTGGTTGGCAATTGAAATCACACCAGATCAATTAATGATGGGTCGCGCGCAACACCGCCCAAATGGCTGTGGTTAATAATCTAATGGGGACAAAACAATGGTATTAATAAAGTTTTAGAGGTGAAATTTATCATTTTTATAAATATTAATATATTTTGTATAAATATTTATATACTTTTATTGTATTATTCACAGGTGGTTAACATTTTTCATTAATGATATTAAACATAACACATTAATAATGGTGGTTGGCATTGAATGAAGACTTTCTCCTTTTTGAGTGAGAGATTGACAAGAAAACGACAATAAAGATTCTTAGGTCATATTTAAAGTGTTGGATTAGAAGATCAGATTGAACTAATAGTTTAAAGGATTACTTAATTCCTTGTTTATTTACTAAAATCGATTGACTCTCAACCACATATGGATTGGGGGATAACTAGTCCCATGGGAGGAGATGGGATACATAATCCAAAGATTACAAGTTCTATGAGATTAAATATAAAATTATGTATTTACACTCAAATATAAGTCTCAAATTGGAAGTACTAACTATTTTCCTCTATGGTTATACCTTATTTGGGGTTGTTGTCACGCCCTCAAAACCCAAGATCATGAAATCAAAGAATACTGAGTTTACGTACCAAAGCCCCTCGGTTAAAAGATTGTTAAAAAGGGTTTCGACTGCAAAGAAAACAACATTCCAAGAGATGTTTTATCAAATCATATGCAAAATTTATAAGAAAACTCGATTCATCTTCATATAATTAATTGAAACGTTTTCCATAAACGAATTTAGTATAGAGAATTAAACCATTGAAAAGAAGACTCGGATTTTCGATTTGAACAGAATAGTTATCCAAAACAGAGCTCGCACTAAAAAGATATATTTATGCAAAGAAAATAATTTTTGGATCAACATTAGGCATGACCGCTCGAACGGAACCAAGACCGCTCGAGCGGTCCCCTGGCAGAGCCAAGGTTCCCCTTCTCTGGTGATAAACAGCTCGATAGACCACTCGAGCAGTCCACCACCAGCAAACAAAGCATAGATAAGATAAAAGACTTTCCAAAACAACCAGATCAAAATCAGAACATGCTAGACTTCTTTCTACGGCATAGTCTCATCATCAACACCTGAAAAACATGAATTTAAACAACATGAGTTGAAGCTCAATAAGATTTTAAACAGCCCAAATGAATCATGCTCAATATGAATATCCAATTCTATATCATCAAACCCAATCCAAAAATATTCAATTTTCTCATGATTTATAAACAATCATATTCCCGTTACCCAATCAACCTAAGTTTGAATAATAACATACCATCGCACAATCACACTCCTTTATGGTCATACCGAAGGATATGGGTACATATACACAATCACGCCATTTTACGGTCACGCCGAAGGATATGGGTACCTACACACAATCACTCGCCTTTATAATCACATTGAAGGATATGGGTACCTACGCCGTGTTTACGGGAATTAACCCGAGGGATATAGACACTCAATCAACACAATTGGGCAATTATAAATTTTTATACGTTGCCCTCATTACCGGGCTAACTTAAGGCACCGGTAGGCCACCCATGGGTTCTATAATTATCAACACAACTGTTCTCAATCAACAATATATCGGTAAATACATAATTACCACGCAAATTGCCACCTTTAGAATTACATCGAAGGATCAGGGTACCTCCACCACCTTTTCGGGCATTAAACCGAGGGAACGGGACACTTATTCTTGTGCAAGTTTTCAGTTTTTCACCAATGACATTAATTCCAAATTCTCCTCAATATATGTACAACATAATTATCTCAATACTATTGGTCCCTCAACCATTATCCAGGGTTTTCACCTAGATACCTTATGTATTCACTACATGGTCTCCCTCCAATTTTCAACAATCACCATAGATTAACACAATGTACAAACCCAACATGATGTTATACATAATTTTTCAATTCAAATACAGTTCTCTCAAGTGTAGAAAAGGAGATGTAACCATGGATGCAAACCTAATTCAAAACTCAACTTAAATTCCAACTATAGCCTCAATTCTCAATAACTATAATCAACTAGGTTTCCAATAAATCCCAATTTTAAACGCATTATTCTCAAATAATGAAAGTATAATATCTCCATGGGTAAAAACATAAATTATATGCACTTTTGACTTCAATCATCATAGTATGTCAACCAATCCATGTTTAACCAAAAGAATAACTCACACCAAAATCTTGGGTTTTAAATCTCAACACATTTCATACAATTTACATGAGATAGAATGAAATTAATTGCATATACATCACACGTGTTCATCGAGGAGTTAGAATCCTATCTCGTTAAGTCAAAAATCATAAATTCGAACACCCAGGGGAACTTTGAACACGCCAAATTTGAATTTCGTTTGGTGGTAGTCGAAGCACTTGACGCGTAGAGTAAACTTTCTTTCTTGGTCGTTGATCAATTCCACTCTTAGAGCCTTCAAAACTGAGAGAGAGAGCTTCATTTTCGTCTTCCATGGTGGGTCTTGAGAGAGAGAGGGGGGGGGGGGGTGTAACTTCCTTTGGAAGCTTTGCACTCCTCCCAATGCCACTAACCCAAAAGTGTGTTCAAAGCTTTGCACTCCTCCCAATGCCACTAACCCAAAAGTGTGTTCAAAATACCCCAAAGCGTCCATGATGTATAAAATTCACATGCATGCTCTCAAACCATACCAAAATTAATAATCTAACTTTAAACTAAAATGAAGATTTATATTTTTAAAAATCACTCAAATTTAAAATTATTTCCGAATTAAATTTCTCGAGCCTCCGCACACAAAGGCGGGTCTAACCAAAACTCGTTAAAACATAACCGATCCCATTGGCCATACATATATAGCAAGTACGCATGCTCTAATATAATACCACACAAGCAGTTTATCAGATAAGCATTTAATTACATTAATTAAAACATGACCGAGTTGTACAACTTTCCCTCACTTAGGAAATTTTGTCTCCGAAATTCAAGTCAAGTTCTCGCATAAACATTCTTCCCATTTATCATCAACGCAGACACGTTCTCAAGGAATTAACACTTATGCCAATTGTTTTTACAAAAAAAAATTCTCACTAACACAAAGATCATCAAACCGTTGCCGACATAAAATTCAACTCACCCTGCCGAACCATCGAGGTATAAGCTACACCAAACATGTTCAAAACCCAAAATGAACAATCACGTAGTACACACCAAACCACAACCGAAGATGGATTTCAAACATCCTCAACTCTTGCCCGCATACGCTAAGATTCTCACTCGCAATACCACGAAATTACCTGGTCACATTCTCAAAACACCCATAAAGGACTGTTATCATAAGCTACAAATACACGTTGTCTTCTTGTAACACAATTCACCGGGAATCACATGCATCATGCTTTACGCACAACAAAACTTCATTCAAGTCCTCACGATCGACTGATGTCTACACCACCCATAACATATCATCTCAAAACATACATTTGTTGCACTAAACTAAAACTAGAGTTATGGATATATCGTTTTCCAACACCAGAGCAATAGGGACAACCATCCCCGAGCAAAAACAACGAACAACCAGTTCAAGCAGAAGAACTCACTCAAACCATAGAATGATTTACCAATATGAGATACATCCTACATGAAGGACACATTCCACAACGGTAGGGGAAAAAATCAAAACCAGAGGCGCATTAATCACACGAGTAACACATAACAAGCTAGAATGATAAACGCATTGAAGCTAAAAACTAAGATCTAAAGATGATGTATATGATTTAAGTCAAAAATAATTCGGTCGGGCGAGTGCCGAAACAAGCTCTAGATTAAAACTTTTGATATCGAACAATAAAAAATGTAAATTCGGTATAACTCCCAAAGTTAGAACAAAATTATACCTTTTGAAATCTAATAGAAATGATTTTGTTTACTGCAATAATTTTTAGTTAACAAGTTGTTACGATTTTTTACTAGAAGCCAAATCTCCAAATCATGCCTTCTGTTGTATTCCTGAATGCCAAAACACGGAAAAAGTGTAGACTTTGACCTATCGTGCTCCCAAAAATCCTCTATAGCCACCTATTCTCTGGTTTTCACAACACGTGGAAATTCTACACAGTATTATGACTAATCTGGTGGCTAAATTTTATAATGGTATATAAATAGGTTACAATAGGGACTTGTGGAGTAAATGAGACATGGACTCCTAATGTAATTATGAAATTCTACTTAAATCCAAAAGTAATTTCATAAAAATATAAATTATAATTCAATCCACTAAAGAATTATAATTGCACTCCCAAACTTGGTATGTTATGTGCTCCAAATTGATGTTTATATACCATACTAGCCATGACTGTTTGATGCTTTTCATATTATGCTTTACTGTATGAAAGGTGTCGATACAATGTTAAAAAATGTCGACACATGTGTGAAAAGTGTCGACACAATTGCTATATAGTATCGACATAATTTGAGAAAAGTGTCAACCCACATCTATATATTGTCAACACAACGTGTTATCCGGCTTTCTGTGTAAAAGGTGTCGACTCACTTTTGAAAAGTATCGACACATCGAGTCGAAAGTGTCGATTCCATGCTGAAGCAGTGTTGACACAAAAACCGTTTTTAAACACCCACTGAGACGCTTGAAAAGTGTCGACACCTACAAGGAAAGTGTCGACACATTTCGAATAATATAAATAAGTAGTTTTTCCCCTTTTTGATTTTGTGCTCATAACCGTTTCGTGCCTTAAAAGACTCTCTCTCCCTTTCTCTCATTCTCCATACCCACTTCGATACAAACCCAAGAGTTGATAATCGTTCATACCTTCTCAAACAATGGACAAGGGAAGCAAGCGAATGGACACCAGAGAATTGTCCAGCCCTCGCTCCAGTAAATGCAAGAAGATGGCGACAGCACAAACGCAAGAAGCTAGGGTTTTGAAATTTTAGGGATTTTGCTCCAAAAAGGTAGGATTCAGACTAACCATGGTGTATTACTTTGATTTGGGTTGAATTTAATTGACACCTATATGAACCTTAGGAGCTTAAACTATCAATTGAGAATCTAACGAAATTTACGGGTTTGTTGAAATTTAAACTCGTGCTGAAAGATTGCTAAGATGAACTTTAGAGTTCGTGTGATGAAAGTAGAGAATGTGAATTAATTACTTGTGGATGAGAGGGCTAAGAATTTAAATCTCACTCAAAAAGATCCATTACAAAGTTTAATGAGTCTAGGTATCATGTTTTCGTAGTCCGACTTGTGGAATCTTAAACTCTGAGAATTTGAGTTTAAAATATGGTTTAAATCATAGATTATGGAATAATTGCGTTGAATTCCTATGAATCCCATGAACCCTAGGTTTATTGATTGAGAAATGAAAATTTTAACTACTTTCACGAATAAGTTACCTTGTGTACATGAGATTTGGATTTAATGAGAAATTGGGACAAATAAGAGTTGAAATAGAGTTAAGAAGTTAGAAGTGGTAATTGAATTTATGAATTGGTTCAAAACCCTAGCTTTGTAAATACTTAAATGCAAAATTGAGATTGTAGAGATGAGAAATTAAAGTTAAATAGCAAAAATTTGGCGGATCATTAAACTTTAACTTCAATTTGAGTCATTCGACTTAGTATTAAGAAAGTGACGAAAGGGGGGTTTGTTATGGAATAGATGAACCATGAGTTGTAAAGGAATTGATAATGAAGATTGGATGGATGAGTCATCGACATATATATAACATGATTAACTAGGAGTTTTAGAGAATGGTAGGAGCCTCATAATTAACTAACTGAATTGCCAATTGTAAGTTGAATCAATAGTTCAATTGATAAAATTGGGCCTTGTAAGTGAATTTAATCGGTAGATAGACTTACATAGAACCTATGTTGCACCTATATGTTGGAAAGGTGTAATGAATGAATTAATCAATTTGGACATTAAAACGTTGTTGAGCTATGTAATGTGTAGGTTTGAAATTGATAAATCCAATAGATGATGGAATATGGAAATCTTAGAATAAGAAAGGGGCTTATGAAAGTTTGTTTGAGATCATGATGTTGAATTAAAAAGTGAGAGAATGCATTAGATAAAGAACGTGAATTGAGAATATATGTATGAGATGAATTGTGGTTAAAATTCATTAAACCCTTACCTTCAAGAACTCAAATTGCTTATATGATATGGGTTCTTGCGTCTTATGGGATGCTTGTGTAATGAATGAAACTATTTGATAAAATGGAAAACCTTGTGTTATGATTGTTTAAAGATCGTTATTTGAGCTTGTGATTTGATAAAGAAACTTGGAAGAAGCATGAAGTTTTTGGTTTGTGCATTGCCTAATGATTGCATTAATAAATTAATTTGAACTTTATGATTTTTATAAACAATGAGTATTGGGTGGGATTTATAATAAGAAGAGAATGATTTGATAATACATGAATGTGAAATTGGATTGGGGAGATGGACTCCCGATTATTAATGAATAAAGAAAATGTTAATAGAATATGGAATCGATGGTTTGTAACGGGTCGCCACCCATCAAGTTATCCCCCAAAAATAAAAAAATGGCTTGGTATATGAATAAGTTGGACTTGAACAACTCCGCGGTGAAAGACCGGATACTTGCGCAAGCTGGGTGCCGTTCCCATCAAGTTATCGCCCAAAAAAAATTATAGCGCCCCTGTCCCGTTTTAATATAAATCAAATATAATTTTGGAACCAACCCAACATAAAACCCTTTCTTTGGAAACGATGTTTTTAAATAACCCATATGTGCATCTGGATCAATCATGAAAAATTAAATTCAAAACAATTTTCAACGTTGAAATCCAGCGGAGACCGCTAGAGTGGACACCCTACCGCTCGAGCGGTGACACACCCGAGAGTTTTTACCTGAAAACTGTGAAGAACACTTATAGTCTTGGAAACTTGATTCAAATGGTTGGTTGTCTGAAACATGTTCTGAGAGAACAAAATCGAGGAAGATAATACGTAATTGAGAACAAAGTTGTCATTCATTATAAACTAAACATTTCAGCCCAAACATTCCTTGAGAGATCAAAACACCCAGCTCAATCAAAATAATAGCGTCCTCACATGCATGTATCACAAGAAAGTGTGACCCTAAGGTCTTACAACATCAGTATTTTGGTTCAAAATAACAATAATCCAACCATTCAAAGAAGGGATTACATCTATACACTTTCATTTCTCAAAAGTTAACTACCCAAAGAAATAATGTAATCCTATTGACCTTTCTCAAAAAGCCATCGACCACTGCTCTTACTTCATGGTCTTCTTTCCGTCGTCACCTGAAATGTTAAACAACATGAACCGAAGCTTGTAGAAACAAGACTAAAATTGAATACGTACATAATATGCGAAGATGGTTATGCAAGATGCACAAATAAATTTGATCACTTCATAGCATTTGTTTTGAAATAGGTTTTCCATGCATAGCCGGGTTTCGTATAAAAGGATTGTCACCCCATGTTTCCCTTTCATACCCATAGGAATACTCATTTTTATAGACCCAAAATACAACTTACTAATCCTTCACCATTAATTCATAAATTTGACTATTCTTAATTAACCCAAACCATTTCATAATCTTATCAAATTACCAAATTGAGTGTGTCTCTAACCCAAATTCATCACTACTCACATGCGCTTACACGTGCTTTACCAACTCGTTTCATGTTTCACCAATTCATATTTCAAAATCTTAGGCACTGGCGTCGGACGAGCATATAAACCCATGTAGCATTACACTCAATCCAGCCACATGGGCCCCGTGAGGTAACGGTACGTTCTATACCCCAACACGACTAACGGCTTTTCCCGGTCACTAGCCGGCGGGCAAGGAACCCAACTACGTCCTTTCCCAATCGTTAGTCGGTGGGCAGAGAACCCGAATACATCCTTTTTCGGTTGCTAGCCGATGAGCAAAGAACCCAATCTGCGCAGTTTTTCGGACTCTCACTGATCAGCAACTTGTGCCCAACCTTAAATAATTCAGAAACCGGTACTTTTTAACATATCGCAACACAACACACACACGTGATTCCAACCCCAAATGGTTCCTCTCACCTACGCATTTCATTATACAATTCCATTATCCACATTTCCATTAATCTCGGTTCACAACCGAATTATTCATCACATGGCTTCAATTTCACAAATTTATTGGTTTTATGTCAACAAAACCCGCTTTTGACTTGATATCAATATATGTCACATGAATTTATGGAATTATATTCACAATAGGTTATGATACCCTCAATTTTGCCATTAATCATGTTAATTTCACCGTACAACACCCTTATACCCCAAAGCCCTAATTTCCATGATTTAACCCCAAAACACAAACCCTAATTTCTTATTTCTCACTCCAAATACAAGATAGAACACTGTCAAGATGGGTTAATACTAAATCCTTTATAAACCTAAGATTTAATCCTCATTATCACCCAACTCAAACTTAGGGTTTCGAAAATCACAAACTTTATGTCTTTGTGTTCATAAATTAGAAATTCCGACACATATCACTTAAATATTCAAGAAAATCTTGGATCCTACCTTTTTAATGCTAGATCCGTAAGAAAATTCCTCAGAAGAACTCCAATCGTTTGAATCTCCAACCACGAGGTGAGAACAACGTCTCCAAGGTTAGGATCGAGTTTTCAATGACTGAACCACAAAGAGGAAGGCAAAGAAACCCACTCCAAGAAGCCAAATGAGCCCCTATTACCTCTCAAACCCAAACCCTAACACTCACCCTTACTTTAGAGAGAGAGAGAGACAAGGAGAAATGAGGAAAAGAAGGTCCACGCCCCTTTTTAAAATATCAGGTCCGCGACTGCCCGCTCGAGTGGACCCCCACCGCTCGAGCGGTCACACACCAGAAAACCCTTTGCCACTTCACCGCTCGAGCAGTCAACCTTGAGCTACAACTCCCACTTACTAAGGCTAAAATTGAACCATACACGCGCAACATGTCATCCAACTACATTTTTCTGCAAAATTTCACCTTTAACCATCATAAACGAACACATACAAGCTCAAGACTAAGTTTTCACACGTGATTCTCACTCCCCAAACATCTCCATTAAACGTAGTAAACATGCTTTCATTAAGATTCGAAAATAGAAAAGGTCCGAATCACTACAATCTCCCCCACTTAGGAGATTTCGTCCTCGAAATCACGCATACATCAAGGACTAAATAACTCATGGTAGTTTCTTCAAATTTTTTATTCTTGTTCCCAAGTAGCTTCCTCAATGCCATGATGCAGCCATAACATTTTCACATACTGAATGGTTCTTCCTCGCACGACTTGTTCTTTGGTGTCAAGAATTCCCACTGGTCTTTCTTCATAGGTAGAGTCGTCATCAACCTTCAACTCCGTTCAATCCAAGATGTGGGATGGGTCTGGCTCATATTTGCGCAACATAAACACATGAAAAACGTTATGCACGGAGGCTAACTGTGGCGGCAAGGCTAGGCGGTAGGCAACCTCTCCAATTCTATCAAGAATTTCAAACGGGCCGATAAAACGCGGTGATAATTTTCCCATTCTTACCAAACTTCATTAAACCCTTTGTGGCGAAACCTTCAAAAACATGTGGTCTCCTATCTCAAACATTAATGATCTCCTTCTTTTGTTTGTGTAACTCTTCTGACGGTTTTGGGCAGTCATTAAACGTTTACGGATCGCGATGATCTTTTCTATGGTCTCACGCACAAGCTCGGGTCCTAACACGGCTATCTCACCGACATCGGTCCAACACACAGGTGATCTACAAGGTCTACCATACAGGGCTTTGTAAGGTGCCATCCCGATGCTCGATTGGTAACTATTATTGTAGGCGAATTCTACCAATGGTAAATTATCTTTCCATGATCCATGGAAATCTAAAACACATGCTCGTAACATTTCCTCGAGTATCTGAATAGTGCGTTCTAACTAGCCGTCCGTCTGGAGATGAAAAGAAGTACTAAGAAGTAGGCTTGTTCCCATAGCCGACTACAAATTCTGTCAAAAAATACGACGTGAAACGAGGTTCTCGATCGAAAACAATAGAAATCGGCACCCCGTGGAGCCTATCGATCTCACGTACGTAGAGTCTACTGAGCTTCTCAACTGAATTTGTCATGCGAATCGGTAGGAAGTGTGCTGACTTAGTCAATTTGTCCACCACAACCCATATAGCATCATGCCCCTTTGGCGACCTCGGAAGACCCGAAACAAAATCCATGGCGATATTTTCCCATTTCCACTCTAACACTGGTAACGGTTGCAGCTGACCCGTTGGTCTCTGGTGCTCGGCTTTCACTTGTTGACAAGTGAGACAACGCAAAACGAAGAACGCAATGTCTTTCTTCATACCTTTCCACCAGAACTGTCTACGCATGTCATAATACATTTTTGTGCTGCCCGGATGTACTGCCAATTGTGAATGATGAAATTCGTAAAGTACATCTTCCCGAAGTGTCTTTGGCACAAAGATCCTTCCTGCAAACCTCAGGCTTTGATCGGAGTGGATCGTCCACTCTTAGGTATCCTCGCCATTTAAAACTCATTCCCGAAACATCAAACTCTCAGTATCCGATTACTGTGCTTCAACAACGCGATGAACATGGGTAGGTTGAGAAATCATCATAAACAAAGCGACTTCCCCATTAAACTTTCCTAAATGAAGATCATATTCTCCAACTTCTCTATGTAAATTCCACTCTCTAACTGCTATCCTTGCTAACGTACTCAAGGACTTTCGATTGAGGGCATCGGCTACTACGTTCGCCTTACCCAGGTGATACTGGAGGTCAAAATTGTAGTCTCCCAGGAACTCCATCCATTGTCTCTGACGCAGATTCAAATCCTTCTGCGAGAATAAATACTTCAAGCTTTTATGATCCGAGAATACTTCGAAGCGTTCCCCATATAGATAGTGCCTCCAAGTTTTAAGAGCAAAAACCACCGCTGCGAGCTCCAAATCATGCGTAGGATAATTTTTCTAATGAACCTTCAATTGTCTCGATCCATAGGTCACCACCTTGCCTAGTTGCATTAACACGCAACCCAATCCCTCGTGCGATGCATCGCAGTAAACGGTATAACCGAGGCCTTTCTCCGGAATAGTCGGAATGGGTGTACTTGTTTGTAACGTCTTCAATGTCAAGAAGGCGAGCTAACAACTATCGTCCCATACAAACTTGATTCCCTTTCGTGTAAGGCGTGTTAAAGGCGCTGCAAGTCTAGAGAAATCTTTCACAAATCGACGGTAATATCCTGCTAACCCCAAGAAGCTTCAAATCTCAAACACATTCTTCGGTCTTTCCCATTCCATCATCGCCTTGATTTTGGACGAATCAACTGCCACTCCATCCCGTGAAACTACAAACCCCAAAAATTTCCCTTATGATAACCAAAATTCACACTTGTCATACTTATCATATAATTGATGCTCTCGTAACAACTGTAGGGCGATTCGAAGATGTTCCTCATGCTCTTCTTTCGATGGGGAGGAGATTAAATATTCAAGAAAGTCTTGGATCCTACCTTTTTAATGCTAGATCCGTAAGAAAAAGGCTCAGATGAGCTCCAATCGCTTGAATCTCCAACCACATGGTGAGAACAACGTCTCCAAAGCTAGGATCGAGTCTTCAACAGAAGAACCACCAAGAGGAAGGCAAAGAAACCCACTCCAAGAAGCCAAACAAGCCCCTATTACCTCTCAAACGCAAACCCTAACACTCACCTTTACTTTAGAGAGAAAGAGAGAGACATAAGGAGAAATGAGGAAAAGAAGGTCCACGTCCCTTTTTAAAACATCAGGTCCGCAACAACCCGCTCGAGCGATCACACACCAGAAAACCCTCTGCCACCTCACCGCTCGAGCGATCAACCCTGAGCTGCAACTCTCACTTACTAAGGCTGAAATTGAACCATACACGCGCAACTTGTCATCCAACTACATTTTTCTGCAAAACTCCACCTTTAACCATCATAAACGAACACATACAAGCTCAAGACTAAGTTTTCACACGTGAATCTCACTCCCCAAACATCTCCATTAAACATACTAAACATGCTTTCATTAAAATTTAAAAATAGAAAAGGTCTGGGTCACTACAAAAATCTTGGCTTTGGTTTATCCATGGGTGTGGCGGTTGTCATGGTGAGTTATAGAGCTATCTATTGCACAACGATTTCGCGTAACCTGTTGGGGAAATAGGAAGGGGTTTCTATAAGCTGCACCCGACGTTAGTTCAAAGTTTTGATTAATGAAATAAAAGAGAAATGCGGATAATGAACTAAAGAATGGGAAGGGAAGTTAATAGTTTTATAATGGATAAAAGGTGAGCTAGTAACTGATCAAAAAGAAAATAAACAAATGAAAGCAAGAACAAAAGAGAGATAAAGAGAAAATGTAACTAATGACAAGAAAAGAAAAAAAGTTCAATGATTGAATAAGAATGGAAAATGGAAATGACCAAAAGATGAGTTATGAATCGTGAAAAGAAAAAATATGAAAGTCGTTGCATAATATCTTGCTCATCCACACCTTACAACTCAGGCATTGTACTTTCTTTAGTCTTTATCCTACGAATTTCAACTTAGGTTCTGTATGTCCAATGTTTTTTTCAGGTTCTAATAAAAAAGAAGTCGTAGAG
>JAULJZ010163098.1:0-51062 GCA_032270985.1 Heliamphora pulchella | reverse complement strand
CATATCCTCCAGAATCTGTATAGTCCTCTCAGACTGACCATCCGTCTGGGGTGAAAAGCAGTACTGAACATCAAGTTAGTCCCCAAGGCCTCCTGTAGACTTTGCCAAAAGCGCGAAGTGAAGCGCGGGTCTCGGTCTGTAACAATAGATACTGGCACTCCGTGTAATCTGATTATCTCCCTGACGTACAAGCTACTCAGTCGTTCCACCGAATCTGTCACTCAGATGGGGAGAAAGTGTGCAGACTTCGTCAACCTATCAACCACAACCCACACGGCGTCATGTCCCCTGGGTGACCGAGGAAGTCCTGACACAAAGTCCATCGTGACATGTTCCCACTTCCACTCCGATATAGGCAACGATTGTAGCAATTCTTCCAATTTCAGGTGTTCTACCTTTATTTGCTGACAGGTGAGGCATCGGGAAACAAACTGGATCACATCCCTCTTCATCCCTGTCCAAAAGAACTAATGACATAAGTTTTGGTACATCTTCGTGCCTCTAGGATGTACGGTAAGACGAGAATGATGACACTCACACAAAAGATCGGCTCGACATGACTCAAGCACAAATAACCTCCAAGCCAACCTCAGACTCCAATCAGAACCCACAATCCATCCTGCTGTATCCTCGCCACTAGCCATGCGGTCTGGTATCATCTGAGCCTCCTGATCCGTCTGTTGGAGCTCTAGCACACGTGCTATCAATGCTGGTCGAGTAACTACAGAAAAAAAGGTAGCACCCGTCGCGGTCTCTCTGAGGCAAAGATCAAACTCCCCAACACCTGCAAGCATATCCCACTCACGTATAGCCACAGATGCTAACGACCCATGAGACCTCCTACTGAGCGCATCAGCCACCACGTTGGCCTTCCTTGGGTGATACTGCAAATCAAAGTCATAATCCTCCAATAACTCCATCCACCGCCGTTGACGCAAGTTCAGGTCCTTCTGCGAAAACAAGTATTTTAAGCTCTTGTGATCGGAGAAAACCTCGAAATGCTCCATATACAGATAGTGATGCCATGTCTTCAAGGAGAAGACCACGACTGCCAACTCTAAGTCATGTGTAGGATAGTTCCACTCGTGCATCTTCAACTGTCGGGAACCGTAGGCTACAACCATACCCTTCTGCATCAGAACACATCTAAGGCCGTCGTGTGAAGCATCACAGTATATAGTATATCCCAAGGCCCGCTCTGGAATGATCAACACCAGAGGACTAGTCAATCTCATCTTCAGCTCCTGAAAAGCTGACTCACAGGATTCACTCCAAGCAAACACAACGCCCTTTCGAGTGAGACGCGTCATCGATGCAGCAAGTCTCGCAAAATCCTTCACGAATCGCCGATAGTAGCCCGCCAAACCTAGAAAACTGTGAATCTCAAAGACATTCTTTGGCCGTTCCCAATCGGTCACAGCATCAGTCTTTGATGAATCCACAGCTACCCCATCTGTTGACACTACGTGTCCAAGAAACCTCACCTCAGACATCCAAAACTAGCACTTCCCGAACTTCGCGTACAAGCAATGCTCTATCAGAATCTGTAGCACGATCTACAGATAATCCTCATGTGTTTCTCTGGTAGGTGAATATATCAGAATATCATCCATAAATACTACTACAAAACTGTCCAGATAAGGGTGGAAGATCCGGTTCATCAAACTCATGAACGTAGCAGGCGCGTTCGTCAGACGAACGGCATAACCAGAAACTCGTAGTGACTATAGCGAGTCCTAAAGGCGATCTTCGCTATGTCCTCGTCCCTAATCCTCAACTGGTGATATCCTGATCTCAAGTCTATCTTCGAGAAATAACTCGAACCCCTCAGCTGATCAAACAAGTCATCTATCCTCGGCATCGGATATTTATTCTTCATTGTCACCTGGTTTAACTTCTGGTAGTCAATGCACAAATGTAAGGATCCATCCTTCTTCTTGGTAAACAGAGCAGAGCTCCCCACGGCGAGGTACTCGGACGTATAAACCCCCTCTCCAGAAGCTCCTGAAGCTGTACCTTAAGCTTACGCAGCTCAGCGGGTGCAAACCGAGAAGACAGTATAGAAATGGGAGCAGCTTCGGGAACTAGATCAATAGAGAACTCTACCTCCCAGCTCGGCGGCAACTCAAACAGATCATCAGGAAAGACATCAGGATAGTCGCACACCACCGGAGGTAACTCTCCTCGAACCCCTACCTCCTCATCCAACATAAGAGCTGAGAAAAGGAAACTCAGGTTGCCCTGGTTTCGCACAGAACTGGGCAAAGACCTCAAACCCTCGTCCCGGTCTCCCACAAAACAGAAATGATCTCCCGCCAGTGTACAAATCGTCACCCTCCGTCGATCGCAATCGGTAAAGGCATGATAGGTGGTCAGCCAGTCTATCCCTAGAATGACATCGAACGCAGTCATGTCTAGAATAACAAAGTCAAACTCTAAACAACGATTGGCGACCTCCAATACACAGTATCTATAGACAAGACTCAATTTCACGCTCCCACTGACTGGGGTCTCTACACACAAGATACTACTCAACCAGTCCATCTCTAACCCCAAAGAAGATGCAAAAGTAGCAGATATGAACGAATGTGATGCTCCAGTGTCGATAAGAACACTGGCCCATGACCTGAAGACTAGAACAATACCTCTGATCACAGAGGTGGTAGTAGCAGCATCGGGTGTGACCGGTGCTCTAGAAGAACTAGGCTCTGTAAGAACATAAGCTCTGGCTGGTCCACTGCGACTCTGAATTGCCGACTGTCTACCTGACTGTACTGATGCACCCCCTATGCAAATCTAGATGTTTGAGCTCTAGGCTATGAATACATCTGTCTCCCCTGGCTTGATGGAACAGCTGGTGTGCCTGCTATACTCTACATACCATTGGCCCTCTCCCCTGAGCCTGTGATGGCGATTGTGCCTGAACAGGCATGGGACTGCGGCACTCTGCTGCGCGGTGTCTTGGGCGCTGGCATCTGTGACAAAGAGGCCCTCTCTGATCTGACCTTCTCGTTGAGGCTACGGGAGGCGTGGATGCAAAAGATTGGGGAGGATACGATCCCACTGGATGTGAACTCGGACCTGATGTCTGTCGACGCTTGTTTTCCCTGCGCCCCTGCTCTTGTGAGCGTCCCCCACCTTGCTGTCCCCGACTATCTCTGTCTCGGTGCGTCTCATTCAGAGTATCCTCCATCTTCATGGTAGTCTCCACAAGCTCTGTAAAGACCTGCATCCTGGATGTTGCCATTATGTCTCGGATAGCGGGCCTTAAACCCCTCTCGAACCATTTTGCACGAATTTCATCAGTAGGTACAAACTTCTGTGCAAATCTGGATAGGCTAGTGAACTCAGCCTCGTACTCAAGCACTGTCATCGTCCATTGCGTCAGAAACAGAAAGTCCTCTCTGTAGCGATCCCTCAGAGTCGCTTGAAAGTATTTCTCCAGAAATACCTTCGTGAATGCATCCCAAGTGCATGCCACTGTGGTCTTGGTGAACTTCCACCACATATGAGCACTCCCTCTCAGCTAGAAAGCGGCATATATAACCCTCAAATCATCTTCCTCAATCTGAAGTTAATCAAGGATCCTAGTAACCAGCTCCAGCCACTCAGTGGCCACCGTGGGATTGGGATCCCCAGAAAAGGTAGGAGGGTCCAGACGGAGAAACTCGCGCATCGCAACCGTCGCCCTCGGCTCAGGTACACTCTCCCTACCCCTAGTGGCCTTAACTAGTTACCGGATGGAGCCGACCATCTCACGCAACAGATCTCCCTCAGCAACAGGTCCTTGGGGTGCATTAGCATCCCCAATATCTAGGACTGGAACGTCCCTTCGGCCAGAACCACGGCCTCGGCCTCGGTCTCGTCCTCCCCGCGTGGACATAACTCTATACAGAAGCAACATAACAGGATAAGAATCTATACAACATGTTATTGCTAACGTAGAAGACAGATAAGCACGCTAACACATAGCCATGTAATATCATGTCATCACATCTCACATATCGAGGTGAACTGACAAGAAGGACTCGTCCATCTAGATAACCTACTTAGATTCCTTGCTAGAAATCACGTGTGTGAAATGCGTCTCTAACATGGCTCCCAAATATGTTAATCCAAACGCTCAAAGGCAAGACCAATCAATCCTAAAGTCCAACCTCCATACCCACGTATACACCACAAGCTATCATGCTATGTTAGAAAAAACGCTATAACACATGCAATCAAGCACACATGCATCCTCAGAAGGTGATGTACCCTCATTCCCATGGTTCAAAGGTAATTGAACCCCGAGTTCTGATACCAAGTTGTCGCGCCCCAATATCCGGGTCACGCGAAAATTCACCAAAACACCCATGTAAGAAAAATAAGCTTTTACAATTGATAATCAAAATACAATATTTGAATAAAATTTTCACAGTTTAACTCTCATAAACTAGAAGCATGCATTATCATACATGAATAAGCATATCGCCAAAAGGCGTACAAAATCAGCCTAAATAGGCGTCACATGTAAAAGTACATGTCTCAAAAGGGAAAAACTACAGCAAGTCTTCCATCACCTCTGCAACTAGGTCAACTCCTCATGCTCACCTAAAAAAGGTTTTACAGCAAAAATTCCACACCGAGAGTCGAAGCCCAATAGAAAATAGACTGTAAATTGTAATACAGGTCATGCAATCATATGGTGGGAGCTAACTCAACCACAAAGCCACAAATGTTTTTCTCTAAAAAACAAACAATTTTTCATCCTTGAAACTATGCATATAACCTGATAGATATCATGCCACAGTTAAGAAAAATTAGTAAAACACAACATTCTCCACTCGGGACACGCAGCCGAGGAGACACAGTAAATGTAATCCTATGTACCAACTTTGTCAACTCATGACAAAGGCAACAACTATAGATTCTCATCCATTACCCTTAACCCACAGGCTTGGTATTGACAAGCTCTATACGAAGTCACAACAACGCACTCAATTTACGGGACCTGAGCCCGAGGGTACAGAGCACCCAATCACTCAATTTACGGGGACTAACCCAAAGGTACAGAGCACCTACGTTGCGCACGTATTCGGACTTACACCGAGGAGCAATGGAAGCCCAACTCAACCAAATCCACTATCACGGTACATCTATGGATAAACATTTCAAAACTAACCCACAAAATAAATATACAACACACGTATATATCAGGGATCTAATCCATGAACCAAGGAGAACAAACAAAGCATGTGAAAACATGATTTTCACCAAAATATTTTAGAAGTCGAGACTCAACCCCACGGGCTAGCTCCAAACCTTCACGAACACGTTTGAAAAGTTTTCCCAAGACTCCGTTTTCAAACCATCCTTTTTGAAAACCTCTGATAACCCCTTTTAAACCTTAGAGTTTCATAAAAACCTCGGATAAACATCACACGAGAAAGTGAGGGAACCAAAAACCATTTGAAACAACACCTAAGCCCCATCACAGGACCTCAGTCGACTAGCCCAAGCCCCCAGTCGACTGAAAACTCTCTAGAAAATAAAGAATCAAAGCAGTAGCAACTTCAGTCGACTGACCCCCTAGGTTCAGTCGACTGAACTCAAGGGTCCAGTCGACTGAACAAGCCTAGAAAATGTTTTATGCTACGATTTTTGCTTGTTTTTGGTTTCAAACCTCAAATCAAACCTCCAAACTCCTGTTTTTGATATCCACAAGGATATGCAAACCCAAGCTTACCATAAAGCCACAAAGAAACCCTCAAAGCATGATTTCATCCACCCGAAACGCCGAAAAATAGTTTTAATCCAAAATTGAATCTAGAACATAAACACCTTTTTCATGCGTTTTTAAACGGTGAAAACACGTAGGATTACACGTAGTACCCTCTAACAGTTACATAGTCTAGGATATTACCTCGGTGAGTTCAAAACTCGACCTCTCGATCTACGTGCAAAATCAAGCTTCGCCAGAATCAAATTCTGGCTGGATGGATGTGTAGACCACGATACCGATACTACAGATCAGCAGTTGATTTATGAAAAATCAAGGCCCGGGCCCCTGAGAAGTTAGAGAGAAGACAGAGCGTTTGGTGAGTTTTAAAACTAGAGAGAGAGAAGGAGGAGATATTTTGAACAAAATATCTTAGAGAAGATATTTATAGGCAAAATATCTCAAAAATTTCTTTTTTTTTTGAAATTTTAAAATTCGCACTGCCACTCTCTACAACCCCGGGAACCAACCTCGCATGCTCAGATAAATTTAAACATGCATCAAAACGAGTAAATCATGCATCGAACAAAATATATGCGAAAACACATCAAACATATATAGAAGCCTCAAAAAGAGACGGGCCCGGGTCTCACAAAGACACAATGTAAACTTGTTTAAAATGTTTCTCAATCTAAAAACAAGTTTAGGCAATTCATAAAATATTTTATCCTTTTAGATAAGAGATATGCATGAGTTATATCTTTTTACTTTTGGTCTCCTATAAGCTTCAAAGGGTATATTACAAGAGTAGTGAACTTACATTAATCCTATTTTGCAATACAAGTGAAAACCTTAAACTAAGTATTCAGTCCTTCGTCTTTTGCATTGTTCCAAGAACTTGTTATCGAAGTATTTGACTTGAATATGCTTCATGGATTTGACTTTGTATCTTTAATTATGCTTATCACGTGTTTCCTGTAAATGATTTCAATTTGCATAATTAGATACTTAGATTTTGTTATCATCAAAATGGTCGTTGAAGCTTTGTTAGGCCAATAAAGAGAACATCCAAAATCAAAATAAAGAAAATACATAGCATATGTATATAGAATACCAAAACAAAGCAAATAAAGAAATAAAATCCTAAGTCCTATGGCATGCAATTTTTAACTAAAGAATACATGGAGCAAACCGACATGCAATATCATCAAAATAACTTAAACTATAATAATTTAAAATAGAAGAACAAAAATATGCTAAAGAGTCACCACAACTAAATAAACATAAATTGCTAACAATATAAGCTCAAATTATTCTAAACTTGATTAACATACTAAACGTATATATTATCAAATTATCTAAAAAAAACACATTAATATGATTAATTTTCAAGAAAGCAAAAGGTTAAACTAAAATAAAAGGTATGTGAAAATTCTATACTAAAAAGTTTACCAAAGAAAAATAATGAAACTAATAATAAGTATTTTATATATTAATATGACAAGAGAAAATAATGCCAAAATAAAAGGTTTGAAAATGCTATTAAACTAATAAAAAGAAAACTTAACTATTTATATTTTATATTTTAAACGAAACAAAAGAGAAGAAAAAAATAAAATAAAAAAGAGTTAAACTATCGTTTATACTAACATTTAAAGAAGAAAATCACAGTAACATCTAAAAGATGAAAACAAGAAAAAGAAAAAGGATATTAAATTAGCATAAAAGACTTTTTGTGAATTTTGAGGTTAACAAAATAAAAGAAAAAAAAGAAAAAGGAAAGAAATACAATGAAAGGAAAACTAACATTAAGAAAAGAAAAACAAACGAAAAACTAGTAAAAGGAAAATGAAACTAACAAAAAGAAAAATAATAATGACTATTATAAGAAATATAAAATATGGACGTAATATTGACAATTACAACTATATGTATGTAAGTGTTTAAATTTAATGATAACGACACTGTTAGTCGTATTGTCAATCATGTTAGCACTAATTAATTAATTAACAAAACTTAGTGCAAGTGTGCAAGGTGTGAAGCAAATAAGCCAAATAAGCTAAAACTTAAATTATAACATGAATAGCTACTTTACCAAACTAAACACATTCATTATAAATCAAATGAATTCTAAAGATTAAAACAACTATATAAGCAATGTAAGAATGCATGTAAGATGAAACAACCAAATTAACCCGGTCACTCCAAAGAGGTAGGAAATGGAGTTAGAAAGACTGATGATCCAAACAAAATACTTGGATCGCTAGTGAATCCTCGAGTCGGGGAATGGTAATGGGCAATCCAATTCTCAAACGATGACCCAATCCAAGTTAGGATTTTAGAATCTCGGTATCAAGAGTTCGGCTCTCGGTACTTCGGCAGGATTTTGGCGTCGGGACTCGAACTTGCTCGGTGCCTCGACAGAGATTCTCTCTCTAGAATTCTATCATAAAAATGTACCAAGAGGTACGATATTTATAGAACTCTTCAACTAATGAGATGCTGGCACGTTTTGGGACACGTCAGGCTATTTGGAGTTGGCGGTCACTGGGTATGATCATGGCGATTGCCACAAAAAGTGGAGTTTTCAAGAAGTTCTATTGGCGGTCACCATAATGGAGTTGGCGACCCCAAGGTTCAATGTGGCGGTCGCTACCTCTGGTTAGAGTTTCCAAGTGGTTCTATTGGCCGGCGCCATAATGAACATGGAGACCCTATGGTTCTAACATGGCGGTTCAAGATGATTCCATTGGTTTGAAGGTTTTGATCATTGGGTTCGAATACTAGATTGTATCATTTTTCAAGGATTGTACTGAAGCACCATTCCAATCGTTTTCATTATCGGATTCACCTAAGATTAGGCGGGGTTAAATTGAGGTGTGTATAGTTGCGCTTCTTTGATATAACTTGCATAACAACGCGTGAGGCAAGTTATATCAAAAATCTAGAGACAACATTTATTTGACTAAGTCGTCAATCTTAAGCTACAAACGTACAAGCATGCATATGATATTGGTCGTACTCGAATTTTCATTGAGCTGCCTATGTACCCCTTTGCTAGGGATCAGACCAAAACGTAATTCACCGAATAAAATGCAAGGTTGCAAGATAAGAAACATGATGCAGATGCTAACATGGTGCAAAAATAATGAAAACATCGATATGATCAAACAAATCCAAAAGATCGAGTCATGATCTAAAGGGAGCACAATCAAACAAGTCAAAGATCGAATCAAGATCTAAGAACTCTGCTGGGGATAAATTAAAAGGATCGAGTCGAGATTCTAGAATTTATCTTAACTAGGGAAGTAACAATGAATTAATAGGTCGGGTCAAGACCTAAAAATTCAAAACGAGGCACGGGATAACGATAGTTAAAAGCCGAGTCAAGACTTAAAATTATCTCCATCGGAAATGATAACCACAAATTAATAGGTTGAGTGAAGATCTAAAAATTCGGGACAAAATGGGATAAAAAGTAATTAAAAAGTCGAGTCAAGACTTTAAAATTAAATTCGTCGGGAGAAAACCATGGAAAAGACACAATAACACTAAATAGAATCAACACACAAGAAGAAAATAAAATAAACACACAAAATAAGAAAAATAAGAAATAAACACACAAAATAAACACATAAAGAGGAAATAAGCACACAAATAAAATAAACACACATAAATAAAATAGACACACAAATAAAAATAATAAGCAAATAAACACACAAAATAAACACACCAAACAGCCCCTTAAAATCCCAACACACCATGATGCCCAACTGACACAGGGCCGCTGACTACGGAGTTGGTGGTCGCCGGGTCCAGACCCCAAGGAATATGACATGATGTTTGACATATTGGCGGTCGTCGACATATTTCCCCTCTGACATGGCGGCTGCTTCAACAAAATCCTTTCAACACGGCGGTCGTCGTGTGTTGTATCCTTATCCTGGCGGTCGCAGACATGAAAGGTGGCAACTGCCACCTCTAGACGCGCTTAAGGCTCCCAGGGGCGTACGGATGTGGCTCATTTGCATCCTCACACTCTCTCTCAAGCTCCTTGCATTCTCTCGAATGTCTCTCACTTTCTTCTTGTTCCTTAGCTTTTTGCGCCTTTTCTTTTGCTTTTGCGAGTACTCCTCTCGATATACGATGTTTACCTTATTGTTTGTGATTCCGTTTCTATTCATGAAGGGTTCGGGCCAAGGAGATGATGACTTGGGGGCACGACAAGGCCCTTTCGCTGCCGGGAGTTCCTCTATCGGGGCCATTGGGGGTACTGGTTCCCACATTCCTGCTGGGGGGTTACCGCTTCTCAGTTTTCTACGACTATGGGGAGTGTGCCTCTTACCGTGCGGAGTATGCCTCTTACCGTGCTGCCGAGGACGAGGCACGGGCAGTTGCCAAGGCACAAGCAGCTCCAGATGCTGCTACGAAGGTTGAGATGGCTGACTTTCTCGATCCATATGCCGGAGAGGGTCATCCTGCGCCTTTCGATCCACACACTTATGCCCTAGCACCTCATTGCTTGGTTCTGGGCAGGATGAGGCACTATGATCCACCTACTGATGCTATAGGTGCTGACATTCTTCTCCGGGAGCTAGATTAGTATATATCTCGCCAACGTCCATCGGTAGGTTCCCTTATCTTTGTTGTTTAATACCAAAGCATGTTATACTTTATGTTTCAAACATAGATGCATGTTTAGGACCCCCCTGTGATATGTTGTGATGCGATGATGATGACTCATGCAATGTTTGATATCTATGATAACTGTATATAATGTTTGAGTTCTAGACATGTAATCACAACAAACCTGAATATCGGGCTGAAAAACTTAGTTTAGGTACCTATGCAAATGAAGATTAAAACAGTAGGGACATTAGGGTTAGGGTTTAGCTGCAAATAAAGAGACTCGATTTTTTTTCATTTTTATTTTTAGGAAAAACATAAAAATATAAGGGATTAGTTTTTCAATTTTATTTTTGGGGCAAAACATAAAAAATCTAAGGGAAATTTTTTTCATTTTTATTTTTGGGGCATGAAAATCTAAAGAAAGATTTTTTTTCATTTTTGGGGCATAAAAAGCTAAGGGGAGAATTTTTTTGAAAAATCCTAAAAATTTTGAGAAATTTTTTTCACAAATCCTAAAAATCTAAGGAAAATTCTTCAAAAATCCTAAAAATCTAGGGGAAATTTTTCAAAAATCCTAAAAATAAGGGAATTTTATATAAAATCTAAGAGGTAACATAGAATCTAAGGGGTTTGATTTTTTGTATTTTTTTTTTTGGAAAAACCATAAAATAATTTAGGATAGAGATTTGCCTGGCGCACTAGGACTTAGGGTTCCTAGTCTTCTACTAGGACGTGCAAGATTTGCCTAGCGCACTAGAGTTTAGGGTACCTAGTTTTCTACTAGAGAGTGCAAAACTTAAAGGATCGTCACTCACACACGAACCTAGGGTTAAAAGAATTTGGCTAGTGCACCAGGACTTAGGGTTCCTAGTCTTCTACTAGGACGTGCAAAAATCAAAGGATCGTCACTCACATACGAACCTAGGGTTAAAAGGATTTGCCTGCCGCACCAGGGCTTTAGGGTAGCTAGTCTTCTACTAGGGCGTGTAAGATTTGCCTCGTGCACTAGGGCTTAGGGTGCCTAGTTTTCTAGGGTTTAAGAGATTTGCCAGGCTCATCAGGGCTTAGGGTTCTTAGTCTTCTACTAGGACGTGCAAGATTTTTCTGGCGCAACAGGGCTTAGGGTGCCTAGTCTTCTAGGGCTTGAGAGATTTGCCAGGCTCACCAAGGTTTAGGGTTCCTAGTTTTCTACTAGGATGTGCAAGATTTGCCTGGCGCACCAAGGCTTAGGGTGCCTAGTCTTCTAGGGTTTGAGAGATTTGCCTGGTGCACCAAGACTTAGGGTTCCTAGTCTTCTACTAGGACGTGCAAGATTTTTCCGGTGCATTAAGGCTTAAGGTGCGTAGTCTTCTAGGTCTTGAGAGATTTTCTTGGCACAACAGGGCTTAAGGTGCATAGTCTTCTAAGGCTTGAGAATTTGCCTAACTCACTAGGACTTAGGGTGCCTGGTCTTCTAGGGCTTAAGAGAACTGAAGGGTCATCACACACACACGAACCTATGGTTTTCATTGGTTTCAGTTATTCTCTGCATATCACTTGTTTTGACTGCTCTTATATATTCTCTACTTATCTTCTTCTTTTCAGGCTGGTCACTACATCAGAGGTTTTGGCGGCTCTACCTCGAGTGAGGTGTTGGAGTGGTATAATGTCCTCCCTGTTCCCATCCGGGCTCTCATTGATGTCTCCGACTTTGCGCAGTTCATACCCTTATTGGGTAGGACGAGTAATGACCGTATCTGGCTCACGGCCTTGGCTGAGCGGTGGTGGGATACTACCAACACCTTTTATTTCACTACTTTTGAGGCTACATTGACACATCCAAATTTTTCTCTTATCACCGGCATCAGAGTCGGAGGAGCTCTTATACCGTTTAATCCTTCTGTCGCTAGATTTGGCGACACGCTGATGCACCTCCTCGGAGCTGTTCCAGTCCAGATGGACAGAGACCGGGTCAGATACACCTAGTTTTTTGATCGGCTCCGCCACTTCCACTGCACCAAGCCTCGCCATTACGAGTGGGTTGCCCGTGAATTTTTACGGTATATGTTCGTTACCTTTTTGTTTTTAAACAAGGAGAACACCATTCATCTTCATTACCTGGGTGCCCTTGCTCATCTCGACTGGGTAGCCATATACGACTGGGGAGGAGTTACTCTCGATACTCTTCATCGGGGGATACTAGAGGGTTTCAGAGGTATGTTTTAATTTTTATACATCATTCATTTCTGTTCTCTTTTATTTATATATGCTTGCTGACATCTTTTCTTTACAGCTTTGGGCCTACGAGTTCCTCGGGTTTCACGTCCAGGCAAACTCTTCGACATACCCTCTAGTCATTCCCTGCGCAGCTCGGTGGTCCCGAGGCCTGAAGGGAAAGAAGGCTAGGGGAAGGATATCGACATATTCCAAGCATCTCTTGACCAGCTGTCCCCTGGCCAGGTATCACTATTTATTGCTTTCTATACTTACATTTTCTCTTTGTATCATACTGTTCACTATACACTAAATTGATTACTGTGCACTACTCTATTCACTGTACTGTACAGCTCACAACTCACTATACTGATCACTGCACTACTAAACCCTATTTTGCATACTGATCACTACATTGTACTGCTCATTGTATTATTCACTGATCCCTATTCTGCATTGTTCACTGTTCTTTTACTTTCTATTTACTTGATTTTTGTAGGTACATTGGGATGTTTGGCATGGAGTGGAGGATCAGGCTGACGCAGACCTGATGCGCAGCCGAGATATTACTTCGAGGTGAATTTTATTGGAGGGGCCCTTTAGTCGAGAGTTCTATCTTGGAGGGAGGGTGGTCCGCCAGTCACTTAGCGTCGACCACTTCAGGATTTCGGTGGTCCCTCCAGCTCGTATGCGCCGGACTGACCTCTTGAGCCGTGTGGACATGCTCTTGGAGATGGTGGGGACCCATGCCACGGAGGTGTTGGTGGTGGAGGGAGATTACATAGCCTGGGCTCGGGCTCGTTTATTAGGATCACTCGACCCGGGTCTAGCTGTTCTTGGTGGTAGGAGACGATGGGCATCGGAGGCTGCTGATGCTGGTGTTGGACCTACTGTTGGAGCCACTGCTACTGTTGCTAGAGATGCTGGTGTTGGGGCTGGAGCTGCTGCTGCTCGGGGACTTGCCAGAGTAGGAGCAGTTGAGGTACCCTAGACTGTATCGGTCCTTATTGTCGGGTATCCTTTCGACATCCCTATCCCAGTTCCTCCAGCCCCGAAGTTCCGACCAGTGCATGCTCAGGTTTGATCTTCTTTTCACTGTTTCCTTTTTTGCCTTTCCTCTATTCAGATTGCTAAGTTCTTTATTCCTTTTTACAGATGGATCAGGCCTGGCTAGACTGTCTCATGTTGGTGGTGAGTGGCATGCAGACATTGATTCGCCAGTAGGATGTTGCTTTGTGTGTAGCTGGGGTTACTTTTGTCCCTCTGTCGGTGAGTGTCTTTCGATTTGACCTTGTTGTTATGTTCTGTACTTTATTCTTACTTTTTTCTCATTTTACAGCCACCAGTAGTTGCCACCGGCACAGTACCACCACAGGTTTATGGTCAGCCTCCTACTCTTGTTCCGATTCCAGCACGAGGTTGTGGGTCTCGTCTCTTCTGCCAAGAGCTACTCCAGAGTTGTATCCTCTTCTTTAGATGGCAGAGATGACATCGACAACTTTGAGTGACTTTTTGAGGATGTTAGCTCGGACGAGGCCGGTCCTTCTTCCTGTCGGGTCCGCTCGAGGCGGTAGTGAGAGAGATTGAGAGAGAGACTTCCCCCCTCTTTTCAGATACTTTTGGCTTTATGGGCCTTCGTGCCATAGTTATACATTTCCATACATTTACTTGATTTTATGGGTCTGCGTGCCCCAGTTTGCATTCTGGTACATTCTGCCACTTTCTGATGCATTTTTGGGCCTCCGTGCCACTTACTGCTTTACATACATCTATTTGCATGGTTTTTCTTACTTATTGCTCAAACTGTTCTGGATGCATGACACAAGTCTTACAACATTATAGAAACTGAAAACATACACACCCACCATATTTGAACCTGGCGGTCGCCACAATCCATTATGGCGGTCGCCACATAATCCAAGAGCCATGTGGCGGTCACTCGGTCCACAGAGTGGCATTACTGTACTGTGTACTTTCATGTTGGTGGTCCCACACTCCAAGGTGGCGGTCGTCACTATAGTTGTACCATTTTCTGAACTTTCGACATCCAGCCTTTTCATGCCTTATAAATACTACCCTAGAGGCCCCATTCCTTGTTATTTTCATCCAAATGGCATCTTTCCATGGCCCACTCTCTGCATGGATTGAGGAGTTCTCCCATATTAAATGCTTGAACTTTGCCTCATTTGGCATTAATTCCCTGTTTTCACGGATGGCTGTTAGGATTGAAAGACCATTATTAAAAGCTGCTGCTCAGTTATGGGACCCACAAACCCATGTCATTTGTTTTGGTTTAGAGGAGTTATGCCCCACTATAGAGGAATTTGCTGCTATTCTAGATTTAAGCCCGTAGAGCTCCGTTGTTGTTCCTACTTTCTTCCTTTCAACTCGACAATAGATAATACAACTTTGCGGTCTATCCAGGATGGAAGCTTCTCACTTGACATCTAACGACTATCTTGACATTCCTTGGATTATTGAGAGGTTTCGTCCTACCGGCGATCTTACCGACCTTGACCTTCAGTCGCGGCGACACTATGCTCTGTGTTTTTGCCTCTTGGCTTGGTACCTTCTCGTTCCTTCTGACGGGCGAGTCAGTTGCAAACTAGTGGACATTGTGGGTCAAATGTGGTTGGAAAAAGACTTTGTCCCGATAGTTTTGACCGAGATGCTGATTGGCATGGATGCTGTTCACTGCGGCGAGACTACCGTATTTACTGGTAGCCCCTTGCTTCTTCAGGTAATCTCAACACCTTTTACATTGTGGGCTAAAAACACGCTGCACCTAATAGTTACCTCTCACTTGCTGTTTCATCTACCCTCGGGCTTTTGTCGGGGGCCTTTTGCTGCGCCCTCAAGGGGGTCTGTTTCATCCCAACTCAACCATGACAGGTGCATTCAAGCTAAATCGTACCCAAAATTCTCGTACGCTCATATTTTGTCATATACTTTGATGTCCTCCGAGGTCGCCCTCTCAATTCCCTAGCTGGTTCCCTTCTACCCCTTCATCTAGTTTAGGTTTGGGCTCTAAGGGCTCATCGTTATACCCTCCGTTTATCTTGTAATCCTCGTTGGCCATCGGAGACCTCCTTTCATTCTATTTTTTTCTTTGCACAGCTTTTCCCTTACTACTTTCCCTTTCCCTTTTGCAGATATGGCTGATGGAGAAAGCGAACCTTATGTAGAAACCTTATACGTATAGGTATAGTGCTACAGCTCTCATTTACAACCCTTACTACAAGATATGCAGCACCGAGACATCTTGACAGAAATACGTCTCTTTCTTGACGGGCCCAGACATCACTTGGCAGTGTCCTTAGTGGCAAATCCCTGCCATGATCTTGACCACTATGGATTACCCCGGCGTTCTGCTAATCGGCTTACGACTACCCACCTTCTATTATCCTCATCGAATTATGTAACAGTCTCGGAGCCAGATTATCTTCCATGGTGTCCGAGGCCATTTATTTTCATCTCTACTGCGGGCCCCATTCTTAGCATTATATCAGGAGGCTTGGCCGTCTCATTCATTGATGGAGATGTAAGAGCTGCCGCGCCCTAAGCTTTCTAACGACTACATAATATGGCTGATGCAAGATAGAGAGAAGAGAGATAAAGAAAAAGGGAAACAGACGACAAAGAGGAGAAAGATTTGAGGCATCCTGCTTTGTTTTAAAGACTTCACAGCACTCTTTTTACTTTTTTAGAGTTTGGGACTTGCACGCCCTCCCTTTTAGTTTCAAGACCTTGTAACCCAAGCTAAAGTAATGAAAATCCCAATTATGTTCAAGAAAGTTCAAAATTACTCAGATTCAAAGATGGTTAAATCAAACAATGTGACCGAACTTCTTAAAAGAAGTTGCCTACGTATCCCAAGAAAGTAGAATCAGGCCTTAACGTACTTTGGGCTCGATTTACTTTTGGTTATTGACACTCCTTTTATGATGCCTTAACTTCTGCTAAGGTCGCCCTTTTGGGTTTTC
This sequence comes from Heliamphora pulchella, assembly GCA_032270985.1. Classification (NCBI taxonomy): domain Eukaryota; kingdom Viridiplantae; phylum Streptophyta; class Magnoliopsida; order Ericales; family Sarraceniaceae; genus Heliamphora; species Heliamphora pulchella. The sequence continues at coordinate 34,556 of JAULJZ010163098.1, read as the reverse complement.
AGCCTCGCGGGCTGCTCTAACTTTTGCCTGGACTGCCTTTTTGGTTTTCAACCGAGCGAGCTTTTATTTTATCCTTATTTTTCTCTCAAGAGAAGTACTTTTTGAGTTGCTCAAGGTTGACTAGAGTGGAGAACACATTGCCATCCAAATCTATAGTGATAACTGCACCACCGGTTATAATAGTTTTGATCAGAAATGGTCTGGACCAGTTTGGCTTAAACTTGCCCCTTGGGTAAAAAATGGGAGCTCTGATTTCCTTAAGAACCAAATCTCCTTCTCCGAGATCTCGAGTCTTGACCTTCTTGTTAAATGCTTGAGCTATCCTCCTTTTGTACCCTTGTATATGAAATAGAGCCTACAGCCTTCTTTCATCAAACAAAAGCAACTCTTCCATTCAGTTTCTCTGCCATTCTGCTTCTGAAATATTGGGCTCAGCCACTATTCTTAGCAAAGGGATTTCCACCTCAATGGAAAGCAAGGCTTCCATCCCGTACACTAAAGAGTATGGCATAATTCCTGTTGAAGTTCTAATCATTGTCCTGTATCCCCAGAGTGCAAATGATAGATGTTCCCGCCAATCCTTATGTGAGTTGATCATCTTCTGCAGAATCTTCTTGACACTCTTATTTGCTACCTCAACTGCCCCGTTGGTCTATGGCCGATATGGTGACGACTTATGGGCCTTTATCCAATATTCTTCGAAAAGATCCAAGACCTCACCTTAGAAGTGCGAGCCATTATCCGAGATAACCTCATGAGGGACCTCATATCGGCAAATGATGTTTTGCTTGATGAACTTGGTGACATGTGAAGCTTTCAAAACCAAGTAGGAGGCTGCTTCCACCAATTTGGTAAAATAGTCAATGACTACTAAAATGAACTCGTGCCCATTTGACGCCTTCGGTGTTACCCTGCCGATTACATCAATGCCCCATACTGAGAACATCCATGGCGACGTCAGGTTATACAGTTGAGGTGGGGGAACGTGCATAATGTTTGCATAAATCTGACACTTATGGCACCTTCGCACCAACTGAATACAGTCTGTCTCCATTGTCATCCAAAAGTATCCTGGTCGTAGGATCTTCTTATCTAACATGTTTCCACTCATGTGAGGCCCACAGACTTCCACATGTATCTCTTTCATCAGCACTTGGCCTTCCTCAGTGCTACACACAACATTTTGACTCTAGAATGCCCTCATTTATACAATTTTCCGCGACAAATGTCAAACTGTGTAGATAACCTTCGTATTGCCCTCTTGTCCTTTTTGCTAGCAAACTTGGGATATTCTCCTTTTTTTATGGAGTTTTGGATGTCAAAATACCATGGAAGTTCGTCGGTGCTTTTCGTGATTGTAGCTATCATCTCGTATGCTAGCTTTCTCTTCTGTTTGATCATCGATGGCCTCAATCTAACTTCAGGTGGTATATCAATCATTGACGCTAGAGTGAACAATGCATCAGCAAACTTGTTCGGTAGCCTCGGCACATGAGTGAAGACCACTGATTCAAAGCATGGTATCTGCTTTTTCAACTCTTGATGGTAGAGAATTAATGTTAAGTCCTTAACTTTTCATTCTCCCCTTACCTGTGAGACCACTAATGCTGAGTCTTTGATGACTTCTAGCTTTTTTGCCCCTAGTTCTAAGCCTGCCTCCAATTCGGCTAAGCATGCTTCATACTCAGCTTGATTGTTGGTAACTTTAAAATCGAGCTTCAGAGACAAGAGAACGTGTGATTCGTCAGGCGTGACAAGAACTCCTATTTTATAGCCATACTGATTAGATGCCCCATCAAAATATAGAGTCCACTTGTCATCCCCAACTCTCATCAATTGTTCATCAGGGAACTAGAATTCTGCGTCTTCATCTCCTTTGACTGGCTAGTCGGCTAGAAACTCTGCTACCGCTCTACCTTTGACTGACTTCCGGGTAACATACTTAAGATCAAATTCTGTTGCAATAATAGCCAACGGGCCAGCCTTCCTATCAATGCCAGCTTTTCAAATAAGTATTTCAATGAGTCCATTCAGAAAATTATGTTCACTGTGAAAGACAACATGTAGTGCCTCAGTTTTTGAAAAGTCCAAACCAAAGCCCAGCATGCATTTTCTAGTTGCGTATAACGTATCTTTGACCCTGTCATCTTTTTGCTTAAATAGTAAACCACCTTTTTTATTCCAGTTTCTTCTTCTTGTGCGAGCATGCATCCCATAGCTGAATCGATTACTGACAAATAGAGGACCAGTGGCCTATCAAGTTCGGGAGGAGCCAGAACATGAGGTTTTTGCAAGTATTGATGTATAGCATCGAAGGCGTCTTAGCATTTCTGATCCCATTTAAATTTGACCTCCTTCTTCAGTAGACGAAAGAGTGGCTCATAGGTAGTTATCAATTTTGCGATAAATCGACTAATGAACTGTATCTTACCCAGAAAGCCTCTGACTTTTCGCTTAGTCTTTGGAGGAGGCATTTATAAGATTGCCTTAATCTTAGAAGAGTCAACTTCAATGCCTCGTTGAGTGATCATGACCCCAAGCATCTTGCTAGCAGTAACTCTGAAGGCACACTTTTGTGGGTTAAGCCGCATCTTGTATTTTAGAATCCTCTTAAAGAACTTTCGTAATGCTACAATGTGGCTATCCCGATCCTTGAACTTTACTATCATATCATCCACGTACACTTCAACCTCCTTATGTATCATGTCATGCAGTAAGGTAGTGGCAGCCCTCTGATAGGTTGCCCCAGCATTCTTCAGACCAAACAGCATCACATGATAATAATAAGTGTCCCAAGGTGTAGTGAACGTTGTCTTTTCCCTGTCCTTAGGGTCCATTAAGATTTGGTTCTACTTGGAAATCCATTCATGAATGACAAGAGAGCATGCCCCACTGTACTATCTACCAAGACATCAATGTGTGGCAGTGGAAAGTCATCCTTTGGGCTGGCTTTGTTAAGATCTCAGAAATCTACGTGAACCCGGATGCGTCCGTCTTTCTTCAGAACTGGAACGATATTAGCCTCCCACTTCGGATACTCGGTTACCATCAGGAATCCAGCGTTGATCTGCTTGGTAACTTCTTCTTTGATCTTAAGAGCCCATTCTGGCCGGATCCGTCTCTACTTTTGTTTAACCGGTTTGGCATCAGGGTATAAAGGAATATGGTGTTGGACAATGTTAATATCAATGCTGGACATATCCTCATAAGACCATGCGAACACATCTTTAAATGCTTTTAATAAAATTATTAACTGCACACGTTCAATTAAAGATAAAGAAGAACCAATTTGTATAATTTGTGGATTAGTTTTATTATTCCGATTTATTGACAAAGTTCCTTCAATTATTGGTTGAGCGCGCATTTCTTCTTCTTTTTTTATTAAATTTTTTATTTCTTCGGGATATCTCCATCGAATTCAAAATCATCGAAAAATGTATAAAATAAATCAAACAAAACAAAGTAACCAAAAATCTCGTTTATTTCATTGAAGGAAGATGGGATTACAAACTCAAAAGCACAAATAGGAGGAGATGCACAGATAAATGTGATCTCAACTACAAACTTCGACTCAGACTTGAAACATGCAACATGCAAATTACAAGACTCCATGGATCAGTTCGTCACATCCTTTGCAAGCATGTCCACAATGAGCTTGGTGTAATCTACTAGTGCACTGTAACCCAATATCAGACAATTTTATCGACTATGTGCAATTGAGACATGTTTTCGCTGAATAATGCCCCCATGTCAATGCCATCTAACTTGTCCGCCCAATCTTCCACTTAAATCTTCTTTTCTTTCTCTTCCCCTTTCTCAGCTTCCTTTTCTTCCGTATTAGATAATCGATGGCCAAAGAAGATTTTCAACCCTGGTAGCTTCTGGTTAGTTTCTTCATCAATCCACGGCTCCGGGAAGCCACAGTATGGGAAATCTTCTCCTTCCTTGACAAAGTAACCATTGAGCATTCCTAAGTATGCTTTTCTTCCGTCTTTAGGCCCTTTCAAAGCTTCCTCCGTCGGCTTGTACCCAAGACCGAAACGTCGCGAAGCTGGCAATACCTGGGTAGGTTCCGTTATACCTTGCTATTTGTGATCCAATCCCATTCCTAGAAAGTAAGACATTCGCCTCATCGTTGTAACCACTCGTGGGTTGATGTAATTCTCCTCGTCCTTCAATAGCATCTACACTGCCTAAGTTTCATCGAATTGGAACCCACTCAATGACACATCCCTTTTTTCATGATGAACCTCCAAAAGGGTTGAATACTATCTTCTCCGTGGATGGTCAGTACTGTCCCATTCTTTATTAATTTCAGCTTCTGGTGAAGAGTAGAGGGAACAACTTGCACCTTAGGGTTGTGAAGCTAAGGTCGCCTTAATAATAGGTTAAAGGATGCTGGGACATCCAGCACATGAAACTCCATTAAGGTTTCCAAAAGCCCAACTGACACCGCAAATGATATCAGTCCTAGCATATCCCTCCTTGTATTATCGTAGGCTGGAACTCCTTGATTACAAGGCGTGAAATGGTCCGGCTTCATCCCTAGGAAAACTGTGGTTTTGAGTGGGCAGACATTCAAGGCTGAACCATTGTCAATGAGCATTACTGAAACCCACTTCTCTAAACACTTGACGGTGATGTGCAAAGGCTTATTGTGATTTTTCCCTTCTAATGGTAAATCTTTCTTAGAAAAAGAAATCACTATAGGCTCTGCAGCTGGAAGTATTAATCCAATCAACTGTTCAGGAGTCATATCTATTGATACATTGGTCTTATTCAGAACCTTCAACACGGCTTGCCGGTGCCGGTGTGAAGCCATCAGCAAACCTCAGATGCTAATGTTGGCCTGCGTATTTTTTAGCTGTTTCAGTACAGCATCATCCTCTTCTTATTCTTTCTCTTTCCCCTTCCCACTTGTCTGTCCCTTTTCAAGCTAAGCAGGCTTGAAGTGTCGCCCGCCTCTGGTAAAATGTTCTACACCTTCCTCGGGATCTCACAGTCCCGGTATTACGTTCTCAGTCTGTCTTACCTCGTTCACACACAGAGGGCTTTCAAATGCCCATAGGTCATTTAAGTCACTGACTACTGCTATTCCTCTTCTTTCTTCCTCGTCCTCTATGGCCCTTGTGTTGTCAACTTCTTCTTAGATGTCTTTTTCGATATATTCTATCTGTTGTTCCTGGTAGCCCAGAAGTCAGTTCATTCGGCTTCGTCTGATTTTACCACAACCCTTACTAACCAGTAGGATTGCATAACATCAACATAAACCTCCTCTTTAAAAAGTTGAGAAAGGGTAATGCCATCGAGCACATGGCCAAACCAATATGGCCGTGCTGGGTAGTCCAACGACCAGTCATCCTCCTCATCACGTTCTTCCTCTTCCTGATGGTTAGCTTGGCTTGCCATTTGATACCCTTCCCAAGCATCATCCTTCCATTCCTCCATCATATCCCACCCGTTTCCAGCCATAATTAATGAATAAGTTGTTTGTTCTTCAGTAGCTGAAATGCACAGGCGTGGCACATGCACTGCATAGATGAACTGGCTAGGATCTTCCGATTGCCCTAGAGACATGTAGTTTACCCCAGCCTGCTTGGCCTGTTTCAACAGAGGATTGGTCGTGACATTTGGCTTTGGAACAGAAAATGGCGGTGGGATGACTTTGTTGTTAATGAGATCCTGAATTTCGTGACGCAATCTCATACACTTATCAGTCAAATGCCCATGACCCTGGTGGTGTAGACACCCCAATTTGACCCCGCCTAATCCTAGGTGAATCCGATGATAAAAAGGATTGGAAAGGTGATTCAGTATGATCCTCGAAAAATAATTCAAACTCGGTATTTGAACCCAATGATCAAAACCTTCAAACTAGTAAAATCATCATTGAACGGCTACATTGAACCATAGAGTCGCCAACTCCATTGTGGCGACTGCCAATAGAACCTCTTGGAAGCTTCACCTTTTCGTGGCAACCGCCATGTCCATACCCAGCGACCGCCAACTCTAACCTGGCGACCGCCATAAGAAGCTTCTGGAAACTCTCCTAAAGTAGCAATCGCCAACTCATGATGTGGCGACCGCCACCTTGAAATATCTTGACGTGTCCCAGAATGTGTTAGCAACTCATTGGTTGAAAAATTTTATAAATACCGTACCCCTTGGTACGTTTTTAGGACATAATTTTTTAGAGAGAAACTTTGCCGAGTCGCCGAGTAATTCTGAGCCCCGACTCCGAAACCTTGCCGAAGTACCGAGAGTCGAACCCTCGATACCGAAGTTCTGAAATCTTAGCTTGGATCATCGCTCGAGGATCGAATTGTCCATTACCATTCCCCGACTCGAGGATTCTTTAGCGATTCAGGTACTTTGTTTGGATCCCCGGTCCTTCTAACTCCATTTTCTACCACTTTGGAGTAACTGGATTAACTTGATTGTTTCATCCATTACATTACTTTTATAGTCGTTTTAATTCATTTGGTGTATAATGAATGTGTTTAATTTGGTAAAGTAGCCATTCTTAACTTGTTTAGTTTATTTGTTTACTTATATTAAATTTGTTAATACATTAAATAGTGCTAGCATAATTTAACAATACGACTAACGATATCGTTATTATTATATAATCTAAGCATTTACATATATATGGTTGTAATTGTCAATATTACACCCATATTTTATTTTTCATCTTTCTTTTAATTTACCATTTTCTTTTTCCTTTCTTTTCTTTTAATATTAGCTTAATGTTCTTTTAGTTTAATGTTTCTTTACCAAGTGTTTATTTTATTTTCGCTTTTTTTTAATTTTATTATTAGTTTAATTTTTCTTTATTAGTATATTTCATTTTCTTTTAATGTTAATTTTATTTTCCTTCTAATGTTTCATTTTCTTTTTATTTTCTTTTAATGTTAGTTAAATGTTTAATTTAATGCTAGCATTCCATTTCTTTTCATTTTGTTTTTTCTTTTAATGTTAGCTTTATTTTATTTAATATTTCTTTTATTCTTTTATTTTATTAACCTCAAAAATCACAAAAAATCTTTTATGCTAGTTTTCACTTTTTAAATGTTTGTGTAAATTTTCTTTTCATTTCTTTTACTTTCTTTCGTTACATTTAAAATATAAAATATACATAATTAGATCTTTCTTTTTATTAGTTTGATAGCATTTTCTAATCTTTTTATTTTAGCTTAATCTTCTTTTATAATTTTTCTCTTTATTTCTTTTTTTAAATCATTAGGTGTTTTCTTGTCATATTAATACATAAAATGTTTGTTACTAAGTTTCATTATTTTTCTTTAAAATTAGAGAATGCTTTGTTTATTTAATTTGAAAGTATGTTTAAATTAATTTAGGATTTTGATAATATTATTAGTAAAATTCATGTCTATTTTTAGCATATTTGGTTTTAGAGACTTTTGGCATATTTTTATTCATTTATTTGAATCATGTTAGTTTGGTTTGCATGTAGGTTTGCTCCATGAATACTTTAATTAGAAATTGCATGCTATAAGATTTAGGATTTTATTTTCTTTATTTGCTTTGTTTTGGTGTTCTATATACATATGTTATGTATTTTTTTTATTTAATTTTAGATGTTCCCTCTTTACCTCTATTTTCTTTATTTGCATGCATTTTAAAATTTTTTATTAAGAACCAATGATGACTAGTAGAGGGCAACCTTATGGTTGGGGGAACAGGGTGCCTAGCACCTTTTTCGATTCGTACCTTAACTCCTGAACCATTTTTCTCGGGTTAACGTTTTAAAGATCAGTAGCTATTTTTATTTTTCTTGATTTTTTTCAAAAATCAAGTGGCGACTCTATTTTTAACAAAAGGAGTTTTTAAAATTTGGCTTTTAAGATGTTAAAATATTTTTCAAACATCTTTTGATTTTTTTTATTTTTGAACTACCAAAAAATCACAAAATTTCAGCGCCACAGTATTTTTTGGCGACTCTACTCGGGACTGGTTTATAAAAATCAATTAAGAGGGCTAGACTTAAAAACATCACTGGTTCTTAATATGTATTTCTCATTTGCATTCTTGCATGCATCTGCATTGTTCTCAACCCTCTTGCCTGGTCGACCTGATACCCTAAACGTTCATCCGTTTCGGGAATTATTGGAAAGACGGGCAAATCTTACTGATTGTACGCTTTCATAGGTGCAGTAAAAGAGTTCGGGTGTATTGTTTGACCATGTCTTGCACCACACCAGGCATGAATGGTATATACCCGACTCTATTCAGATGGTACCCTGATTGTTGACCAAAGTCGGCCTCTTTGCATATAGTAGCTTAGAACCCCCCATTAGGTGCTGCTAACCCAATAGGATTATATGTTTTATTAATTATACATTTTGTTTGTGTTTGGTAGGTTTGTTTGTTCGGTTTAAGCTAGTTCCTTTTCTAGGTTTAGCCTGGGTTTCCGGTTAACCTTTGTTATTTAGGTTAGTTTTTCCTTCTGGTTCTTACCCAGATTTTCACCTTTACCTTGTTTAGCTTTCTTGCAGTTAGTTTCCTTCTCGGGGTTATGCCTATGTTTTGTTTTGAAGCCTCTAGGATAGTTTCTCTCTTTTTTGGATTCTTCCCGGATTGTTGGTTTCCCCTATCATAGTGTGAGATCTGGATCCGTTTCATTTTGAGTTATATATATGTTTGACGTGTTTCTTTCAGTATATGTATATCCTCAGTGAATGTTTTATATTTCATTGTTGTAGAACGCATGTGTAGATGTGTTTTACGCTTTTTTGGGTTTAATTAAGGTTTGTTTGGCTAGTTTTTGGGCTAAAAACCTATTTGACGCAATGGACCGTGTTTCCCCAGCAGTTCAGTCGATTGGACTGGAGGATCCAGTCGACTAGGTTGACAGTGGGTCCATTCAGTTGACTGGACGAGGTAGGTCAGTCGACTGGAGGGTGATTTTTTTGTGTTCTATAAATATCCAGGGGCTGGAGATATTTTTAAAAATATAACTTCTCGACTATGTTTTTCGTTTTCTCTGCCTTCTCTCTAGATTTGAGGGCCCGGGGCTTGATTTTTTTTAGTTTGTTTATGGATCCTTGCTATACGGGACGTAAGCTTCGCATCTATCCGGACGGATTCTCGTTTTGACGGAGTTCGACTTTTGAGGTTTTGAGTTTTAACTCACCGAGGTAGGATCCTAGACTTTATAGTTGTTAAAAGGTGCTATATGGAATTATATGTATTTTCACTGGGTAAAAAGTGCATTAAATGTTGTTTTTATGTTTAAAACTTATTTTTTTTCGGGTAAAAAGTATGTTCTTATGCCTTTCTTGGTTTATTTCATGATTTGGATGTGTTGATATCCGTAGTTTTTAAAAAGGTGATTTTGAAAATGGAGTTTTGTGAAGATTGTGAGAAAAACGTGTTTTTGGAGGTTTGGAGCTAACTCTCGTGGTTGAGTCTTAGCTTTTAAATGTTTTAATAGTAATGATAAAATATTTCAAAATATTTTTCTTGATCTCCATGTTGATGGATGGATCTTTATACATGTTGATGCACAATTGTGGAAATATTTTCGCAGTTGAGCTACGTTAGGTGTTTAATTGATTTCGATAGATGTACCGTGATAGTGGATATATTGAGTTGGACTTCTATTGCTCCTTGGTGGAAGTCTAAAAACGTGAGCAGAGTAGGTTCGCTATGGTTCTTCGGGTTAATTCCCGTAAACGTGGTTTGGATGCTTCTTCCATCAGTCGCAAAAATCCTTAAAGAGCCAGTTGCCTCGTGAGTGGCTACGTTTTTGTGACTCCGTGTAGAACTTGTCATTTCTTAGCAGGCCCTGAGGGTTCTAGAGTAATGGGTAGGAGTCTATAGTTGTTGCCTTTGTCCGTGTGTGTGGTAGAGTGGGTACATAGGATTCATTTTATCCTATTTTCCTGAGTTGTGTGTTCCGAGTGGAACAATAACTTTTTGTTCTTAGTTGTGTGTTCCAAGCGAAAAATTAGGTTTTGATTACTATTTTTCCTTAACTGTGACGTGATATCTGTACTGTTGAGATGTATGTTTTTAAGGACAAAAAACTGTTTTAAGGCTCGTGCTAGCCTGATGAAAAACATATGATTTTTGAGGGAAAAAAACCTTTTTGGCTCCTGTGGTTGAGTCTTTATGCTTATGATTGCATAACCTGCTTTACAGCTTTATAATCTATTTTCTATTGGGCTTCGGCTCATGGTGTGGAATTTTGTGCAAACTTTTTTTCAGGTATAGGTGAACATGAGGAGTTGACCTAGATGCCCGTGGTGACGGAAGACTTGCTATAATTTTTCTTATTTTTGAGATATGTAGTCTTACATGCAATGCCTGTTTCTGAAGGCGTGTTTTGTATGCCTTAAGACGATATACTTATGCATGTTTGGAACTGTATGTTTATTGTTTATGAGAGATTAACCTTGGGTACTCTTTTATACAAACGCTATATTTTGAGTTGATGGTTTTCCAACTAAAGATCTTATTTTCATAAATAGGGTTTTTAGTGGGCTTTCACGTGACCCTGAAGTTTGGGGCGTAACACACAGTGTTGCATAAATTCTTTAAAATGATCAAGAAGTATAAAATGTGGATCAACCCGCCGAAGAACGGCAGAAGAATTTGATGGAAGTGTTTCTCTTATTCGATGAAAGAAGATTACAAATCCTATTTCACATACAAGGATCCCAAAAGAGGATAGCTCGTGCGTTCAACAAAAAAGTCAAGACCCAGGCCTTGAGAGAAGGTGACTTTGTTTTAAAGGAGATTAGGGTTCCTGTATTTGATCCAAGGGAAAAGTTCAAGCCAAATTAGGCCAAGTCGTATTTAATCAAGACTATTATGACCGCTGGTGTTGTTATCATCATTGACCTGGATGGCAATACGTTTCCCACTCCAATCAACTTGGACCAGGTCAAAAAAAAAATATACTACCCTTGAGATAAAAATAAAGATAAAATAAAAAGCTCGCTGAGTTGAAAATTGAAAAGGTGACCCAGGTAAAAGTTAGAACAGCCCGCAAGGCCAAAGACCCGAAAGGGTGGTCTTAGCAAAAGTTTGAGCATTAAAAATGAGTGTTAATACCCGAGAGTGAATCGAGCCTGAACTACATTATGGCCTGATTGCACTTTTTGGGATATTTAGGTAGTTTCTTTCAAGAAGTTCGGCCACTTTATTTGTTTTAGTCTTCTTTGAATTCAAGTAATGATCAATGCAAATATATCTTTGAGTTCTGATAATAAAGTCGTTTAATTGCAAGAATAAAAAAACTTTAAATAATTGGAAACCTTTTTCAGATAAACATGAAATTTTTATTATTTCAGCTGCGATCACAAGGTTTTAGAAATAAAGGGTGGGCACGCAAGTCCCAAACTCTAAATAAAGAACAAAGCTACAAAATCTTAAAAGCAAAACAGATATCTCAAATCTTCCTTCTCTTTGCTACTTGTTCTTTTTCATCTTCTTTGTTTTTGCTCTCTTTATCTTGAACTAATCACGCCTTGTACTCTTTAGGGAGCACAGTGTGAGGGAGCTTCTGCATCTCCATCAGTAAACGAGATGGCCATATCTTTGTACACCGCGCTAGAAATGGGGCCTGAAGGAAAGAAGAATTAATACGACCCCATACGCCGTGAAATATAATCTGACCTCGACCAAACTGCCTCATGATCCGGTGTGGATAATAGAATGTGGACAGTCATAGACCAATCAGCAAGACATCTAGATGTTTCATAGTAGTCAAAGTCATAAAAGGGATCTGCCACTAGGAGCACTGCTAAGTGTTGTCTCTTCCAGTCAGCTAAGAAAGATATTGTCTCCAAGTTGCCTTAGTAGTGCATATCGAATAAAAAGGACGATAAACAAAAGGTAACAACAATATACCCTTTTGAACTCTATTTTTGTACTTTCTCTATCAGTCAGATCTAAGAAGAGAGAAGAGGGAAAAGAGGTAAGAATAAAAAAAAATCAGTAAAAGGAGAGATAATTAGAAAAATAAAGAGATAGTAGAAAAGGGAGAGAAGAACAATAAATTCGAGAGAAATCAGGAAAAGGAGAGAAGAGCGGTAAAAATTGAGAGGAAATCAGCAAAAAGAGAGAAGAGCGGAGAAAATGATAGATTTGAGTTTCACATTGGAGAAGCGGAGGACTACCGACAAAAGACGTGATTACACCCGAGTGGATAGCACTAAACCAATCAAGGTCTCAACCAAAACTAGGGGCACGATGTCTTTCCTTGCCTTTATTTGCTCAACAATGTCCATTTGAATAGTGCTAATACAGTTGTCACAAGAAACCAGAAGGTACTGGGCAAGCAAATAGATGCACAACGCATAACGGCACCGCAACTAAAAAGTCACCAAGGGCATAGGTAGGACAGAATCTATGTCTAGTGAATCCCCATGGATGAAGAAAGAAACCTCTTGGCCAGTCAGACCATAAGGATGCATGATGAACATGGAAGGTATTGGTATGAACTCTCGTGGGATGAGATTAAGAATGGCAGTGAACTCCTTTACAGTGGGGCATAACTCTTCAAGATTAAAGCAGAAAACATAAGCTCGTGGATCCTAAAAGTTGTGTAGCAGCCCTTAGCAATGGTTCGTTGATCCAAGCCCTGGTGTGCCAGGAAAACTTCTTTCAAATCCTAGTCATATGCGAAGCGTTGTCTAGGTCCTAGGTTTGCAAGATGACCCTTAGGTTCCCTAAGCCCTAGTGCGCCAGGCAAATCTTTCAAGCCCTAGAAGACTAGGCACCCTAAGTCTTGGTGCACCAGGCAAACCCATCACGTCCTAGTAGAAGACAAGGAACCCCAAGCTCTAGAAGACAAGGCACCCCAAGCCCTAGTGCGCCAGGCAAATCTCTCAAGCCCTAAAGATTAGGCAACTTAAGCCCTAGTGCGCTAGGCATCCGAGTTTTTAGATCTTGACTTGTCCTATTAATTCATGGTTATCCCTTTCGATAAAAATAGTTTTAAGCCTTGACTCGGCTTTTAATTATTTTTATCTCGTGCTTCGTCCCTAGTTTTTAGGTCTTGACTCGACCTATTAATTCGCGGGGTTTTTCCGATAAAGATTGTTTTAAGCCTTGACTTGGCTTTTAATTATTTTTATCTCGTGTCTCGTCCTGAGTTTTTAGGACTTGACTCGACCTATTAATTCGCGATATTTTCTCGATAAAGATGGTTTTAAGCCTCAACTTGGCTTTTAATTATTTTTATTTCGTGCCTCGTCCTGAGTTTTTAGGTATTGACTCGACCTATTAATTCATAGTTATTCTTCCCGATAAAAATAATTTTGAGCCTTGACTCGATTTTTAATTATTTTTGTCTCGTGCTTATCCCGAGCTTTTAGGTTTTGACTCGACCTATTAATTCGTTTTTCCTGATAAATTTAATTTTAAGTCTTGACTTGGCTTTTAATTATTTTTATCTCACTTTCATCCCGAATTTTTAGGTCTTGACTCGACCTATTAATTCGTGGTGTTCCTCCTGATAAATCTAATTTTAAGCTGTGACTTCGCTTTTAATTATTTTTATCCCGCTTTCGTCTCGAATTTTTAGGTCTTGACTCGACCTATTAATTTGTGGTGTTCCTCCTGATAAATTTAATTTTAAGTCGTGACTTGGTTTTTAATTATTTTTATCCTGCTTTCATCCTGAATTTTTAGGTCTTGACTGAACCTATTAAATTATGGTTTTTCATCCGATATATTTAATTTTAGGCCTTGACTTGGCTTTTAATTATTTTCATCCCGTCCTTCGTCCCGAATATTTAGGTCTTGACTCGACCTATTAATTCATAGTTTTCTTTCGATAAATTTAATTTTAAGTCGTGACTTGGTTTTTAATTATTTTTATCCCATGTTTCGTCTCGAATTTTTAGGTTTTAACTCGACCTATTAATTCGTGATTTTATTCTGATAAATTTAATTTTAAGTCGTGACTTGGCTTTTAATTATTATTATCTCGCTTTCGTCCGGACTTTTTAGGTTTTAACTCGACCTATTAATTCGTGATTTTCCTCCTGATAAATTTAATTTTAAGCCTTGACTTAGTTTTTTTTTATTTTTCTCCCGTATTTCGTCCCGAGTGTTTAAGTCTTGACTCGACCTATTAATTCGTGGTTATCTTTCTCGGTGAAAATAGTTTTAAGCCTTGACTCGGCTTTTAATTATTTTTTGTCCTGTGTTTTGATCCGATTTTTTAAGTCTTGACTCGATCTACTAATTCGTTGTTGCTCTCCCGGTTAAGATAATTTCTTAGATCTTGACTCGATCCTTTTGATTATCTTATCCCCATCCGAGTTCTTAGATCTTGATTCAATCTTTAACTTGCTTGTGTTCCCTTGAGATCTTGACTCAATTTTTAGGAGTTGTTCGATCATACCAGTGCCTATATCATGTTAGCATCTGTTCATGTTAGCACTCATATCATGTTTCTTATCATTGCATCCTTGCATTTTTTCTCGTGAACTACGTTTTGGTCTGATCCCTAGCAAAAGGGTACATAGGCAGCTTGATAAAAATTCGAGTACGATCAACTTCGTATGCATACATGTGTGTTTGTGGCCTAAAATGACGGCTTGGTCAAATGTTTGTTGTCTCTGAATATTTGATATAGCTTGTATCATGCGTTGCTATGCAAATTATATTAAAGAAGGGTAACTATAGACACCACAATTTGATCCTGCCTAATCTTAGGTATGATAAAAACTATTGGAAAGGTGATTCAGTACGATCCTCGAGAAATGATTCAAGCTCGATATTTGAACCCAATGATCGAAACCTTCAAACTAGTGAAATCATCATTGAACTGCTACATTAAACCATGGAGTCGCTAACTCCATTGTGGTGACCGCCAATAGAACCTCTTGGAAGCTTCACCTTTTTGTGGCGACCGCCATGTCCATACCCAGCGACTGCCAACTCCAATCTAGCGACCGCCAAATCGCATAGTGGCGACCGCCATAAGAAGCTTCTGGAAACTCTCCTGAAGTAGCAACCGCTGACTCGTGATGTGGCGACCACTACCTTAAAAAAATCTTGACGTGTCCCAGAACGTGTCAGCAACTCATTGGTTGAAGAATTCTATAAATATCGTACCCTCTGTACGTTTTTAGGACAAAATTTTTGAGAGAGCAGCTTTGTCGAGTCGCCGAGCAATTCTGAGTCCTGATGCTGAAATCTTGCTGAAGTAGTAGAGCCGAACCCCTAATACCAAAGTTCTAAAACCCTAGCTTGGATCATCGCTCGAGGATCGAATTGCCCATTACCAGTCCACGACTCGAGAATTACTTAGTGATCCAGGTACTTTGTTTGGATCCCCGGTCCTTCTAACTCCATTTTCTACCTCTTTGGAATGACCGGGTTAACTTGATTATTTCATCCTTTACATTACTTTTATAGTTGTTTTAATTCATTTGGTTTATAATGAATGTATTTAATTTGGTAAAATAGTTATTCTTTGCTTGTTTAGTTTATTTGTTTATTTGTATTAAATTTGTTAATACATTAAATAGTGCTAACATAATTTAACAATAACGACAACAATACGACTAACGTTGTCGTTATTGTTATAATTTAAACACTTACATACATATGGTTGTAATTGTCCATATTACACCTATTTTTTATTTTTCATCTATCTTTTGATGTACCATTTTCTTTTTTCTTTCTTTTCTTTTAATATTAGCTTATTGTTCTTTTAGTTTAATGTTTCTTTACCAAGCATTTATTTCTTTTCCTTTTTTTTCTTTTAATATTAGTTTAATTTTTCTTTTATCACGCCCCAAACTCCGAGTTACGCAAAAAGCTATAACAACCACCAAAATCGCCATCAACAAAAGGGATATAAAACCAAAAAGCTAAACACGGCCAAAACCTTTGTAAAAACGTACTATCGAGGGTTTATTTGATTTAAAGGAGTAGCCAAAAGACTACAGTTACGGTCCTACAAGCTGAGCCTTTAAAAGAAGAAAATATAAGTTTTGAATAAGAAAATTTTTTTCATTTTAAAAGAAGCTTAGGCCATTCCAAAAATTTACCTCGAAGCACTAGACTTTATATGAAGCAGAAACCATATAAAAATCCATTTTGTAACCGTCGATCCCAACAACGAAAAACGTAGTAAGAAACTACAGAAAACAACAACCAACCCAAGGTTCTCTTAAAAGCATTAAAACATGCATACATCCATAATCATTACATATGTTTTACAACATGTTATCTCCAAACATAAAACTTATACAGAAAGGTATAAACTACCTAACAAAACAAGACAATGGGGTCTTGTCATCAGCCACCTTCGGGCACCCCCGGGTCAACTTACAGGATCGCGCTTACGTGAAAATTTTTTTATAGCAAAATCCCACACCGTGAGCTAAAGCTCAATAGAAACAGACTATGAACCTGTAAAACAGGTTATGCAATCATAGGCATACATGCTCAACCACAGGAGCCAAAAAGGTTTTCTCAACCTAAAACCACATGTTTTTTCATCAGGCTAACGCGAGCTTCAAAACGGTTTTAATTAATAAAATCTCACATTTCTATCCTCAAAATCATGCATATCAACAATGCAAATAATATTTTCATAGTTAATGAAAAATAGTAACCAAAACGTTATTTTCCACCCGGATCACACACCGAGAAAAGAGAAAAGATATTTTTCACTCGGAACACACACAGCCGAGGAAAATAAACTAGTAAAACAGTATGTTCCACTTGGGCCACACAACCGAGGAGAAAGATAAAATGATTCCTATGTACCGACACCGTCACAATGGGATAGAGGCAACAACTATAGACTCCTGCCCCTTACCCAATCCCTCTACATCATAGGACCGGTCAGGTAATGTCGGGTTCCATACGGAGCACCATAACGTAAAAGCTAACTTTACGGGCTAACACCGAAGGACAAGAGCACCTATCACCTTCTTTACGGGAACTACCCCGAAGGAACCAAAGGTACCTACTCTGCGCACGTTTTCGGACTTACACCAAGGGCAACTCGTGCCAAATACCCGATATCCCGGTACATCTAGAGAATCATTTCAAAACCAACCCATAGTTCAACAACTATGAAAAATATTTCTTCAAATATACATTAAACATGTATTTTAGATCCATCCATCCACATGGAGATCGAAATAAAAATATTTTAAAAATATTTTTTCCCATTTTTAACAAAACGTTTCAAATGAGACTCAACCCCAAGGGTTAGCTCCAAACCTCCAAAACATAGTTTGTCGAGATTTTCACAAATCCACTATTTTCAAAACCACATTTGAAAATCAAAGATATCAACAATTCATATCATGTAGCAAACCAAGAAAAGTGTAAAACATCCTTTATCCGAGTAAACAAGGTTTGAACACAAAACATGATATATATGCATTTCAATCGGTGGAAAAAGAATACAACTGCATGTAGCGTAACTGGCCAACCATCACTATCACGTTCCGACAGCCGGGTCACGTGATACACCCACAAACAAACTCCCAAGGTACAAGAAAGTTGATAAAAGTTCCACAGAGGATGAAAAACCACATTTCCCAAACATTTGGCCAAAAACAGATGAAAAACGGTTAAGAGATTTTGACATACCCTCACTCTTTT
This sequence comes from Heliamphora pulchella, assembly GCA_032270985.1. Lineage (NCBI taxonomy): Eukaryota > Viridiplantae > Streptophyta > Magnoliopsida > Ericales > Sarraceniaceae > Heliamphora > Heliamphora pulchella. The sequence continues at coordinate 16,946 of JAULJZ010163098.1, read as the reverse complement.
GGTTATGAATTTTTCTACAAAAAAGAATTTTATTGTGAGAGAGGTGTCATTGGAAAGAAGACTCCCGGGGTTTCAATTTGAGTACAAGAATGACCCAATTCCGAGTCCAAATGAAGGAGATATGATCAAACCAAAATGGCCCTGTGCAGCCAGTTCGCTCGAGCGGACATCGGATGCTCGAGCGAGCTACCACCCAAGAAAAACCCAGATTTTGTTGTTCTTGAGTTCTAAGCTCCCAAAACTCTCAAACACTCACTAACCATCCTCTCAACCACAAATTAAAGCCTTCAAACACCTTTTTGACACCCTCGAATATACCCAAAGCCGAAACTACCACAAAATCATAAAAGAAACACTCAAAACCCGATTCCATTCAACCGAAAACAACCAAAAACACCTTTTGGAGCCAAAACCTCAATTTATATTTTATATTTTAAACGAAACAAAAGAGAAGAAAAGAAAAATAAAATAAAAGATAGTTAAACTACCGTTTATACTAACATTTAAAGGAGAAAATCATACTAACATCTAAAAGATGAAAACAAGAAAAAGAAAAAAGTTATTGAACTTGCATAAAAGACTTTTTGTGAATTTTGAGGTTAACAAAAAAAAAAGAGAAAGAAATACCATGAAAGGAAAACTAACATTAAAAAAAGAAAAAGAAAAGAAAAAAAATGGAAAACTAGTAAAAGGAAAATGAAACTAACAAAAAGAAAAATAATAATGACTATTCTAAGAAATATAAAATATGGGCATAATATTGACAATTAAAACTATATGAATATAAGTGCTTAAATTTAACAATAACGACACCGTTTATCGTATTGTCAAATATGTTAGCACTAATTAATGAATTAACAAAACTTAGTGCAAGTGTGCAAGGTGTGAAGCAAATAATCTAAACAAGCTAGGACTTGAATTATAAAATGAATAGTTACTTTACCAAACTAAACACATTCATTATAAACCAAATGAATTCTAAAGATTAAAACAACTATATAAGCAATGTAAGAACGTATGTAAGATGAAATAACCAAATTAACCCGGTCACTCCGAAGAGGTAGGAAATGGAGTTAGAAAGACTGATGATCCAAATAAAATACCTGGATCGCTAGTGAATCCTCAAGTCGGGGAATGGTGATGGGCAATCCATTCCTCAAGTGATGATCTAATTCAAGTCAGTGTTTCAGAATCTCGGTATTAGGAGTCCGGCTCTTGGTAATTCGGCAGGATTTCAGCGTCAGGGTTCGAACTTGCTCGGTGCCTCAGCAGAGTTTCTCTCTTTAGAATTCTGTTCTGAAAACGTACAAAGGGGTACGGTATTTATAGAACTCTTCAACCAATGAGATGCTGGCACGTTTTGGGACACGCTAGCCCATTTGGAGTTGGCGGTTGCCGAGTACGATCATGGTGGTCGGCACAAAAAGTGGAGTTTCCAAGTGGTTCGATTGGCGGTCGCTACAATGGAGTTGGCGACCCCAAGGTTCAATGTGGCAGTTGCTGCCTCTGACTAGGGTTTCTAAGAGGTTCTATTAGCGGGCGCCATAATGAACATGGCTACCCCATGGTTCCAACATGGCTGTTAAAGATGATTCCATTGGTTTGAAGGTTTTGATCATTGGGTTTGAATAATAAAATTGGATCATTTTCTAAGGATTGTACTGAAGCACCATTCCAATCGTTTTCATCATCGGATTCACCTAAGATTAGGCGGGGTCAAATTGGGGTGTCTACATAAAGTAGTAGAGGTAAAGCGATATAGATGTATGATTAGCTCCGTACTCTATTTAACTGCTAGTAGGCCAGATATCATGTTTAGTGTATACATGTGTACTAGATTTTATGCTAATCTAAAAGAATCACATGTGACTGTGGTTAAGTACTTCTTTAGATACCTTTTATGTACACAAAATTTAGGATTATTCTATCCTAGAAGAATAGCCTTTGAGTTATTTGGCTATTCCGATGCAGACTTTGTTGCTTGTAAAATTGATAGAAAAAGTACAAGTGAAACATGTTAATTTCTAAGACACTCTTTAATATCATGATTTAGCAAGAAACAAAACTTAGTAGCCTTATCTACAGTTGAGGCTGAGTGTATTGTAGCTGGTAGCTGTTGTGCACAGGTCCTTTGGATGAAGCAATAACTAGAAGACTATGGTATAAGTTTGTATCATATTCCTATTAAATGTGATAACACTAGTGCCATAAACATATCTAAGAACCCAATACAATACTCAAGAACAAAGCATATTGAGATAAGACATCACTTTATTAGTGATCATGTTCAAAAAGGAAACATAGAACTTGAATTTGTAGGCACCGACTACTAATTTGCCGATATATTCACCAAACCTTTAAATGAAGAAAGACTTTGCTTTATCAAAAGAGAACTTAGTATGCTATGTGCTCCAAATTGATGCTCAAACTGCCATACTAATCGTGCCTATTCAATGCATTTCAATGCTTTTCATGCTTTATTTTGATGTGTGAAAAGTGTTGACTCAATGATAAAAAGAGTCGACACATTTGTGAAAGAGTTGACTCAAAACTATATAGTATCGACACACGTTGTTAAAAGTGTCGACCCCAGCTATATAGTATCAACTCGATTCGTTTATCTTGGTCTTGGTAAAACTTGGGTCGACTCGTTCAGGAAAAGTGTCGACTCAATGAGCCGAAGGTGTCGACACCCTAGTAAAAAGTGTTGACATAATTTTTTCTCATTCGCGCTCAAAACCATTCACATTCAAAACGTCAGTTCATCTCCTTCCTTTTCACGTCTCTCCGACGAACCCTAGAGTCGACTTCTCCCACCTTCTTCATCTCTTCCCCTCTCTCTATCACCATCAATGCCCCCGAAGACGATGGGCAAAGGCCAAAAATGGCCAGATGAAGGACCTTTAAGCCCTAGGGCTTCGAAAAAGAAGAAATCGAAGACAACGGCAGCGACAATGCCAATAGCAAACACGGGAATGGATACCTCGCTCAAGTTCTAGTATTTGAAGTTCAAGAATCTCTTCTTCGCCTCTTTTGTGACTCGAAAGGTAATCCCCGGTCACTCTTTTGATTTTTAATTTTTTGATTCAATAGAGATGAAATTCTCTGAGCAGTTCTCCGATGTCGATTGGATGAACTTACTCTAGATCCGTGAACCTCACTACCCTACACTCGTCAAACTCTTTTATGCTCATTTCAAAATCTTTGACCCAAATATTATGACCATCACTACTTGGGTGAATGGTGCAGATATTACTTGACCTCTAAAACTTTGAATGAGATCCTCGGTCTCTATGAGGGTCGTTTGTTTGTTCCCTGCAACAAGAAAAAGAGAACTATTGACGGTTTCTCTTTCATGATGTGGTAAAACAAATTTTTAAACTCGAAGAGGTTGATCCTTCAAAACCCCACGAGGCCAACTGCCTAAAGCCCGAAATAAGAATTTTGAATCATTTTGTCATCACATTTTTTTGTCCCAATCTGGAAAATTTGGTAATGTGACCTTTATGCATGTTTTCATTACGAGGTGCATCCTCAAAGGTAAGAAACTAGACCTCGGTTATTTATTCATCTCTGACATGTTGCAATCTCACTCTAAGTCAAATTCCTCCCTTTCTCATGCCATATTTTTGACCCTAGTGTTTCGGCACTTTGGGTTGACTTGTCCATCAAGAAGAGAATTTTCTTTTCAAAACATGATTTATATGGACAGTCTACTTTGAAACACATGATGATTTCAAAAGTTGATCGTGTTTGGTCCACTAAACGTGAAAATCTTGCCTCCCCTGCCCCTGCTCCACCATCATCTAGGCGGACCCTTCTTCTTCCCTCGACTCATGCAAATTCCCCCATACCCTTTGTTTCTAGTTATCATGCTTCTCCTCGTTCTAGGATTGAAATTCCTAGCCCCTCCTCCCCTATTCCTCCTCCTCTTTCTTCTGTTGCATCGTCATCTTCTCCTCTTGTTGGTCCCTCGTCTCAAGAGTTTGTAGAGCTTGTCTCCCTTGTCAAGGAATTGACTTCTTCTGTAGCATCCTTTCAAGCGAAAGTTGATGCAGACCTTTTTGACATCGGTTGCAAAGTGTCTTCTATCTCCGATAAAGTTAAACATCTAGACAAAATCAACCGTACTCTACGAAGGGAAATTTAAAATGCATGTGATGCTGGCCTATCCCCGAGCAAGACCATGAATGACAGTGTAGCCTCCATTGTGAAGGCTAACTTTGTCATTCTTCAGCAAGTCCAGAAAGAATACAACGAAGGCGTTGTCATTGATGTGCAACAAAATGCCAGGAAGGTCAAAGACCATCTCAAATGGATTCAAGAAGCTTGGGCTAAGCAGTTTAAGCCTAAGAAAACGAAGGTTGAAAAAAAAGCTCGGTTGAAGCGAGAGGCAGACTTGGCTTTGGCAGCCACATTTGCAGCCATGGCAGAGCAAGAATCCAAAGCTAAAAGGGCTGCCTCCTCAAAGGAAAAGGCTTATGCCAGGAAGCAGAAACAAGAAGAAACGAAAGCCTTTAAGAAATTCATAGATGAGCCTTGATGCTTTAGATGATTCCAAAAAGAGAGAAAATAGCAGTAGTGAAGCAATAAAGAGGAGAAGAAAGAAGACGAAGAAGTTTAGAAGTTTTTGATTGAATGAGAAGATGTAACTCTTAAACATTCACTTACGTTTTTTTTTTGTGAATGACATACATTTCTGTCTTTATATATTATGGATGTTTCAATTTTAGTTTTGCTGTGAATGGGATCACATGTTGGTTGTATAAAATCTTACCTTCTGTGAATTGATATTTCTCAATTTCATGATAACTGTTATATCCACTGATATCTCATGATAAGTGCTTTTCAAAGTTTACATGAATGCTTATATAGGTTATTGTGTATGTATGAAATGTGTTTAATGCATAGGACTTGAAATTATTATACATGTATATGCTTGCTAAGTCTCTTGAACACTTTGAGTTGATGCACAAGTTTTAATAAATTTAGAATGCTTCTGAATCAAATTTAGAAATTCTCTTGCACATGTGTTTTACACTGTTATTGAATGGCTTATTGTTGTAAATACATAACTTGTTTAAGGCATAGAGATAATGGGGGAACTCTTGTCTAAAATTTTTTTAAATATTTTTTAGAAAATATTGTAATCATAAAAAAAGGAGGAGATTGTTAGACCAATGGATTTTTAATTAGATTTTGATGATTTTAATAATTAATTTTCTTAATTAAATTGATTTAAAAAGGATTATATTTATTTGTTTTCAAAAACATAAGTGTTGACACTACATGACTATGAGTCGACACCTTAAGTCATTTGTGCTAACTCTTTGCATCAAATGAGTTGACACAAATTGATATTGGAGTCGATACCTAAAGGCTAAGTACGCTTGAAACTCTCATGTGTGTCGACACCATTGAGAATTTGAGTCGGCACCTTAATATGTTTGTCTAAGACGTTTCAGGTATTCGTTTGAGTCAACACCAAACTAGTTTGGGTCAACACCTTTAGTATTGAACCGGAATCTAGGCAGTTGAGCAAAATGAGTCGACACAAAAAGAATTTGAGTCAACTCCTACACAAGCCTTGTAGGATTCACTTTGGGTCGACACCAACGCCGTTTAAGTCGACACCAAGTAATCCATCAGATTCCTGACTTCGGGAAAATGAGTCAACACCAAAGCTAAATGGGTCGAACCATAACTTCAAGACAATTTCCAACTCCAACTCAAATGAGTCAACACCAAAGGTTTATAAGTCTCATCACAAAGGTTCCCTATGGGAACAAGCTATTTGGGTCGACACCAAACGACTTCCAGTCGACCCCAAAACAACTGAGATCGTTTGCAGTTTTCTGAGTCGACACCAAATCAAAATGAGTCAACTCTAAAACTACCGAGGCTGACTGCAATTTTATGAGTCGACGCCAAAATAAAGATGAGTCGACACCAAAATTTCAGTAGCTTGCCAAACAAAAAGAGTCAACACCAAAATGAAGATGAGTTGACACCAAAGGTCTCTCCTGAAAAACTGAAGTAATGATTGAGTCGACACCAAAAGCTCCATGAGTCGACACCACCGTGTGGGTGAGGAAGATGCAGAATTTCTGTCGACACCATTGAAGAAATGAGTCAACACAATCGCATGAGGAACCATGCCTTAGATATTTTGAGTTGACACAAAATGGTTTTGAGTCGACCCTTGCGACATATTTAAAATCTCACGCTGGTTCCAACGGTTAGATTTTAGAGTATTAATTACCTCTACCAACCCACCAACGGCCATTTACTTAAGGTGGCTATAAACGGAGTTTAGAGGTCATATACTTCAGATGACTATAAAAGGAGTTAAGATTTAGAGCTTTAAATCACCTGGAACATCTGGACACCATTTAATTGCTTGAATCAAAATCTCAAATCTTCAAGAAAGTATTTATTGCTCATTAACTCCTCCAGCCAATTCTCACATCTTTGTATTCATTTATTTTCAATTATTTGTAAAGAGAGTGAGTGAGTGAATCTTTGATTCCCACACATTTATTATAATAGAGGGTGAGTCACCATTGATCCTTTAAGAGAGTGTGTGATACTCTTTAAAGAAGAGCTCAAGAGAGATTAGAAAAAATAGGGATTATTTTATAGGATCTTCTTGAGGCTGTAAAAGGCTCTGAATGTGCCCGTAAAGCAATCTATTTTAGTGAAAGTTCTCAAGGAGAGTCTTGAGAAGTAAACGTAGCTTTGGAAGAAACTAAAGCACTATAAATTTTGGTGTCTGATTCAATTTCTCTCTCTCTAACCTCTTTAATTTCTTCATTGCTTTATTTGTTGATATATCTATTATATTTGTTTAAAAAATTAAAAGGTTTTAATTTTTATTTTTAAAAATAGTTATTATTGTTTTAAAACCCAATTCATCCCCTCTTGGGTTGCCTAGGACTAATAGAATGACTATAATACCCTTAATATAAAAGTCAACTTAATAATTGTTTATAAACAAAAATATTAGCATATTAGACATTTTAATAAAAAGAAAACAGAAACTACTCCAAACGAATTATTCCAAACAATCTCAACTCTTTTTTTTTTTTTCATTTCCCCTAACCCCAAAACAGTTGAATCTTTAAAACCTAACCTTTTTAGACATTACAAATAAGGTCACAATGAATAATTTAAAAATTTTAGTTTCTTTTTTCTTGAGCTTCTAGAGTTAAGTTGAACAAAAATACATAAATATTTGTTTAAGAACATGATAAGGAGGAAGAGGTAGAGAAAGCGCAACACGGAGAAGGGGGAGAGTAGAGATCGATAGCATGACAAAAGATGGAGAGAGAAGGAGCTAGGGTGATGGTGGTGGAGATGGTGGGGTGATGGTGGGTTGGGCTTGGTGGAGGAGGTGTGGGGGTGGCGGTTTAGTGGTTGGGGAGGTCGGCGATTGTTGGAGAGGGCTAGGCGGGTCAACGGGTGCAGGATGGTGGCGAGGGACAACAGGTGGTGGCTAGTGTAACAGCCCGATACATATTTATTTTTGTGATTTTATGTCTTCGGTTAAGTGAGGAGACGGAATTAAATTTGGGCGTGGGTGTTATAAAACTTTATTCATTTACGATGGAATTAATAATATGTGAAGGTGAAATTGAGATATATGGTGAAGAACGATATCCATATGGCTATGTTGATGTATAATTTGAAATATTTAACTGCTAATAAAGTTAGAGGTTTGAGTTAATTTTTAAGGAAATTTACGGAATTCAGTTTCAGGGGTCACCGCTCAAGCAATGGGGGTCCGCTCGAGCGAACTATCGAGAAATACCTGGACAATTCTAGAACATTGGAGAAATTTTAGGGGCATATATTTATGTGTGTGCCACCCACGTGAGAACCCATTTTGTCTTATCATTTTCTTCTTCTCCTCTCCTCTTCTTCCTATTTTCTCTTCTAAGCTCTAGAGAGAGAAATCCAAAAACCCTTTTGAAATCCTAATCCTCCGCTATGAAAATTGAAGTTTTGAAGCTAGATTGGGAGTAAGCAAGGGTAGCAATCAAGCTTTGGAGCAAGGAAGTGGGAGATAAAGCACCAAGGAGCCAAGATCTCTCAACATCAAAACCTTAGAAGGAAGAAATTGGAGGGATTTCAAGCTTTTAAGTAAATCCGAGGTAAGATCTAGATTTTCTCATATGTGTGTTAACATTTGGATTGATATTTTATTTATATGCATAAAAATAAAGTTGATTTCATGTTTGATGGATAGATTGATAGATTTATGGGTGTATTGCATTGGCTTTGATGAAAATGGGGGTTTTTAAGAAAGGTTTAACCATGATTTTGAGAAATCATTGCATAAAAAGGGATTATGAAGTTTCAATCCAATGTTTTTATGGTGGAAATTGAGATTTGAGAGTTGATTGATGAAGGATTATGGGTTTTGAAGTTAGAAACTCAAAACAGGGGCAAATTTGGGATTTTCTTGGGTGACAGCGCGCTCGAGCGTATCCCTGTCCGCTCGAGCGCTCAACTGGAAGAGAGTTGGGCGCTCGAGCGCCCGACGTCCGCTCAAGCGGACTAACTGGGCAGAGCCAAATCTGTTCGATCATATCACCCTCATCCGGACTCCAAATTGTGTCGTTCTTATACTCAAATTGAAGTCTCGGAAGTCCTCTTTCCAACAAGACTACTCTCACAAAAAAAATCATTTGGTAGAAAAAGGTATGATTAAAGTAGTGAGGGTATGCCAAAATTTCTTAACCATTTTTCACACGTTTTTAGCCGAATGTTTTAGAAAAACATATTTTCATTAATATTGGCCATTTTTACTAAATTCCTAGTCCCTTGAGCTTGTGGCACATCTATAGATATATCTAGATTGAGTTGGGATGCAGGTATTGGACCTATTGGTTGAGTCTTCTTTACACTAAACATGAGTTTCAAATTAATATATGTATATGTATACATGATGGGTGTATTTCTTAAAAATTGATATGATACTCTGATACCATTCTGTCACGCCCCGAACCCTCGGGGACCCGTGAACTAATCCCAAACCGACCCGTATAAGAGATTATCCATTGCAACATTTGTTTCAAGTCGTTAAGTAAATGTATACCTATATGGCCTGTGTCGATGTATGACAGTAAAATTACAATTTTGGTTTAATCGCCATTAATACTTTCACCTTGGCTAAGCTATCCTCATTATGAAAGGGACTACGGCTTTAATCCATACAAAGTAAATAAAGATCAAGAACACCCACAAGAACATCCACAAGAACACCCACAAGAACATCCATAAGAATACGAGAATTTACATAGTTCGGCTAACTGTCTACCTCCATGGGAGAAGAAACAATCCACTATTCTCAAATATGAAATAAAAGTTTCACTCTCAACCTCACAAGCTTTGTGTATGGTATATCAAAGTGAGTCTCTCTTTGTCTTTCTATACTCTTTCTAGCCTCTTTCTGAGTCTCTCTCTGAGTATTAGAAAACTTACACACGTTTTTCATTAACTCTAGATGAACTATAGGGTCCATATTTATAAGCTACGACCGAAAAAATCCTAAAAAATGCTTCAGGACGTTGCGGTGGTGCTCAAGTGCCCAACTAGCGCCCCACTAGCGTACCATTCTGTCCTCCATGTGCTCAAGCACCTAGCAAGTGCCAGGCAGGCGCTCAAGCACTCACTGAACGCCAACTTCTAGACTATTGGGTTTTTTAAAAAATTCGAGTCACAAACCCAACACATTAATGCTGGGGGCTTGGCTATGCAACCATTATTACTGACGTCAATCTGGTTTAGTCATTCTTTTTTATACTAGGCTAGTGTATTGACTAATCTTGTTTGGCTTGGCCGTTCAAAATGCTATGGCTCATCTCTGGTTCTTTCTTTTTTGGGCCATTCAACACGGCCTTTACCCAAGGCCCAATAGATTGCAGTAGGACCAACCCAAGTTGAATCCGGACTTAGATATCTTTTTTTCTTAATCACTAGTTTGGGTTACGGACTCGGATTCTCTCCATTTTTTTATAAAATAGAGATTTTCTTATTTTTATAGAATAATAATTACCGTAAATCCATCTTAATAATCAGAATTATTCATATTGTAAAGTCTATCGAAAACATCATTCACACAAAAAAAAGTAGTTAATCAAAATCAACAACTAATGATCAGATCATATTAATTCTAGAAAAATTATACAGTCTATTTTCAAAATTATACTTATCGCTTACTTTTTAAGAAAAAACCTATTTTGATCGTATAGTTATCAATGTATGATCAATTTAACGTTTTGTATGTATGATCTTCTCAATAAACCTTATAATATGAACCGTTCAAATCATTAATATATATTATCTTAAATATTATAAAAATAAAAATAAAAATCTCTTCATTTATTTAAAAATTGGAGAGAACCTGGATCCTTGGTTTACTTTTTTTTTTCTTGATTTATATTTCTTGGGTTAGTAATTAGTAGAGAAATGGAGAAAATTAAAAGAAAATAGGAAGCTAAGATTTTTTCTTAATGGATATTTTTAAGAAAAATTTTGGGATAGGTACTATTACCAGTTGATATTTTAGAATTAGTCTTGTCTAATTTTTTTCTTTGATAAATTTAGTTCCGCAACATTAATGTTTACTGAAAATACCCTTAAATTAAATTTTCAGAAGATTTCATTTACCAAATTCCTTCCTAAATAGAAATTAAAAATTTTGCTCAAAAAATCTCTCCCAACATCTCTCTAAAAATCTCTCAAAAAATCTCATGTTGGAACCACCACAATCCTAGCTCCATTGTCGGCATCGCCATTGTCGTCGCCGACTCCTTATTCAGTGCCGACATCGGCGTTCTTTTCTTGCGCCGGTCTCCGGCTTTCCATTAAACTAATAAATTTATCAGTTTAAAATTTTAGAAAAAATTCTCATTCCACTAAACTGATAAATTTATCTGTTCAAAATTTTGGAAACAATTTCTCATTTTATTAAACAAAAAAGTTTTTCTAGAGGAATTTTCTCAAGAAAATTAAAGTGATAAATTTAGTAGTTAAGTTAAAGTGATAAATTTCTCACAGCAATGGAAATGTCAATGATGGAGGAGTGATAAATTTATTATTTAAAATGATAATTAAAGTAATAAATATTTCACAGCAATTGCGACGCCGGTGATGAAGAAATCAAAATTTGGAGGGAGGAGCAGCGGTGACGAAAAAGTTTAGATCTGGAGAAGGAAGGAGTAGCGGCGACAGAGGAATCCAGATCTGGATGGAAGAGCGACAACGGTGAGATCTTGAGTTGGTGGCAGCGAAGGAGCGGCGATAACAAAATCTTGAGTTGATGACGGTGACGGAGGATGATGCAGCGGCATTCGTATTTGTGCGGCGTTCGTATTGAAGAAGGAGCGATAGTGGCAACGGAGGACGACAGTAGAGAAAAAGTGGTAGGAGATTGGATAGAGGAGGAGAAGGGGTGGCGGCGGCTAGGCGGCAACTACGCGCCATGGCGCGAAAAAAAGAGAATTGGTGCTTTTAAGATTTCATGTTAATCTTTCACTTTGAATTTGTTGGTTTTCCACCTTGATTTGTGGGGTTTCTTATCAATCATTAACCACTAAACATATGTTTTTTTTGCTTTTTTCCTTTTCGGCTTATTTCTATTTTTTTACAAAAAAAAAATCAAAAAATCAAAAAGCTTACTATTTTTTTAGCCAAACACATACTTAGCCCCCATCTCAAAAATATTGTTCGCTTTGATCTAAATTAGAGCTGACCTTACGTTTTCCCTCATGTAAGTTGTAACTCAAAAAGCATTTTGAAATGAAAAGTGTTATGCGCTGTCTTATAAGTACTTCATTATGGATTTATTTATATTCGTTGTATAATATCAAGATAAGTAATACTATGATGATCATATTTAGTAACAACATTTAAATACCACATGATGCTGCATGTTATGGTTGATGCTTGTCTCATCTTATGTGTTAGTCATAGGCAACTCAAAAGGGCAGTGAATTGGATTTTAAAACAATAATAACAATTTAAAAATCCTTTCAAAAAACCTTTTTAATTTTACAAATCAAATATAGCAATAAGCAACAGTAAAAGTGCAGTAGTGAAATTAAATACGTAAGAGAGAAAAATTTGAACTAGACACCGAGATTTATAGTAGTTCAACTTTTTTCAAGCCTACATCCACTCCTCAAGAGTTTTCTTGAGAATTTCCACTATTAACGAATGCTTTTCAGGTGTATTCAAAAGCATTTACTGCGTTGAAGTTATTTCACAAACAGTCTTATTTTTGTAAACACAATTAAGCTCTTCTTTAAGAAGTTCAGCTCACTCTCTTAAAAGTTTACAATGGTGACTCACCTTTTACAATAAATGAAATTGAATAAGAGATTCACTCACAATAACTCCTTACAATGATTTGATAATAAATGAGCAAGAAAGTGAGAGAATTTTGGTTGAAGGAGTAAATATGCCTTTAATGATCTAAGAGAAGAATGTTAGCTTTCAATGCAATCAATAGAATAGTAATCTAGAAGTTAAAAACTTTGAAATTTACTCATTTTATAGCCCACTGAAGTAAATGACCATTGATGGTTGGTGGAGACAATTAATACTCTGAAAATGTTACCGTTTGAACTAGTGCCACTTTTTAAAATTCGTCGTAGGTGTCGACACAAAAGCTCCTTAGCGTTGACACAAGTTGGTTTTGGCCTTGGTTTTTAGACAAAAGTGTCGACTCATTCTTCCTGAGGTGTTGATCAAACTTTTGGATTTTCACCATCCACACCTTGGTATCTACTCATGGTTCATTTGGTGTCGACCCTTTCATCACTTTAGTTTTTTAGCAAGAACCTTGCTGTCGACTCATACTAGAGTTGGTATCGACTCAAGATTTTATGTCTGCTCAGGTGTCAACTCATGTTTTCGTTGGTGTTGACTCAGTTGAGAGACTTTAGCTACAAGAAATTTGGTGTCGACACTGTTCGTCTTTGGTGTCGACTTAGCTAAGCAACTTTAGCTACTGAAAAATTAGTGTTGACACTTCTTGCTTTGATGTCGACACAGCCAGTCTGACTTTGGCTACCGAAAAATCCGTGTCGACACTTCTTACTTTAGTGTCGACCCAGTCAGTCTAACTTTGGCTACTAGAATCTTGGTGTCGACCCAAACTCTTTATTTTTCAGAGGGTGCATTTGTGTCGAATCATCTGCTCATTGGTGTTGACACTTATGGGTCGTAGTCCAAGAGATGTCTTGATGTCTTGGTGTCGACTCGTTACTTCGTTGGTGTTGGAGGCAAAACTGTCAAGATCATTGTTTTTATAAATAATTTTCGGTAAAAACATAATTGGATGGACAAACGCCGAAACAGGCTCCAGATAAGACTTTTGACATTGAACGATCAAAATTAAAACTAGTGTAACTAAAGTTAATTTAGAAGAATACCTTTTTCTGGTCAAATCTTCAACTACGTTTTTTATTCCGAGTTAAAGCTCCCATCAGACTTTCTACTGTACTCCCTAATGTAATTCCTGGATATAGTATGCGTTATAATCCTCTGAGAACTCGTACTGGTAGAACCTGGATAGCCTTAATCTTGAAAATAAGTTATGAAACGGGTTCAACGTACCTAAATATTTATAGGGTTACAATAGGGACCTGTGGAGTAATTATGAGTAAGACTTTCAGTAAAACACAGACACTCATCGGTGATTTTCACAATTAAGCAAACCTCATAGAGGTATCTGTAATTATGAAAACAAGCAGCGATTTCTATAATTTTTAGAAAATACTGAATTATAGTTCACACTACTAAAGAACTATAATTGCACTCTGACCCATAATGTCAAAATCTTCTTGCATTGAGTCCCTATTATTAAATACTTAACATTTCTCTCCACGCTAAGATTCTCAATACCCACCAATTAAACTTAATTACTGACAATTTAATTTAATCAGCATCTTGAAATTTTTTAAATCCTTCTGCTTAACTTATTTGATCGTCGAATAATTAAATCCACTTGTAGGGTTTGACCCGATTAAAACTTATAAGCTTTCTTAAGGAGGTTTCGTTAATCTCGATCTTTCGGAACGTGGATTCCGTCAATAATTAATATTCACCATATAAATAATGCCGCTATCCAATTCACCGGGATTATAGATCCATATAAGATCGCACCCTCTAATTAATCAAAACAACGAATATTTATTATACGCAAATTAATAATTATTTCAAGATTTAAATGAGAAGCACTATTTATAATAATCTTGGGGAGTAAATTAATTTATATAGTCAATATAAAATTAATTACCCCAATATGTCACATTTAATATGCTCAAAGTGTATTAGCACAGAGCGTCGGTACAATAGACGACGCTATTATCTGTTTCTCGTAATCAAGATAGACTTACTAAAACTCTGTGCTACAGTCGTACCGATGGCATGGTAATTTTCATCTAAACTATGAACATTAAATTTATATTCTGCAAGAACCTAAAATTTAATTTTCTATGTGCAAGCTATACTCTGCACATCAGATTAAATACTATACAAAATATTAGACATCTATGCATAACATTAAAGAAATGATATACATACATTACTTATAAAAATTCTCATAAAATATAAAATTAATTTTATTAAAATAAAATTAAATACTAAAAATATTATTTTCAGTATATCAACCCTAATAATCTCCCATTTATACTCAAAATTAGGCTGCTAATCATCTGACTCTTATGCCCTTTACATGACTATCAAAAGTCTTAGCCAGTAAGCTCTTTATAAAAGAATTTACAAGGTTGTCTCCTGATACAATTTTGGTCACAGTAACATCACCTCTCTATACAATTTCTTGTATCAGGTGATACTTATGCTCAATATGCTTTCCTTTTTGTGGACTCTTGGATCATTCGAGTTTAAAATCGCTCCGCTATTATCACAATATAGTGTAATAGCTGAATGAACTGAAGGTACTACATTTAGATCTAATAGGATGTTCCTGAGCCAAACGGCCTCCTTGGCTGCTTCAAAAGCTGCCACATACTCGGCCTCCATGGTGGAATCAGTAATGTAGGATTGCTTGATACTCCTCCAACTTATAGCTCCACCTCCTAAGGTAAACACATATCCTGAGGTAGACTTATGAGAATTCCTATCAGACTGAAAATCTGATGAGTTTGTGTACCCCAAAGGTATTAGACTGTCTACCTGGTAAACTAACATATAATTCTTAGTCATATTCAGGTACTTGATTATATTATTTACCACAGTCCAATGCTCCTATCTTAGATTAGACTGATATCTGCTAACCATGCCAACGACAAAGCAGATGTCATGTCTAATACAAAGTTTAGCATACATGAGGATTCTTACTCCCAAAGCATAAGAAACCGCCTTCATCTTCTCTATCTCATTAGGTGTCTTAAGACATTGATATTTGGATAGAGTAATTTTATGGCTGAAAGAAAGAAACTCTTTCTTGGAATCATGCACGCTAAAATGAGCAAGGATATCATCGATATACCTTGCTTGTGATAAACCCAACATCTTTTGTTTTCGATCTCGCACAAGCTTGATTTCATGGATGTGACTGGCTTCTACCAAGTCCTTCATATCCATCTGTCCAGATAATCATACTTTAACAGTAGATAATGCCTCAACATCATTTCCGTTGAGTAGGATATCGTCTACATAAAGTATTAAGAAGATCACCACGCTTCCATCACGCTTTTTGTGCACACATGACTCATCCGAACTCTAATGAAAATCATAACACTTTATGGCTTGATCAAACCGAGTGTTGCAAGACTTCGATGTCTGCTTAAGTCCATAAATGGATCTTTTAAGCTTGCAAAACATGTGCTCCTGGTCCTTTGCAATGAATCCGTCTGGTTGTATCATATAGATACACTTATCAAGACTTCAGTTATGAAAAGTTGTCTTGACATCCATTTGTCATATTTCATAATTGAAATGAGCAGTGATGGATAAGAGAATTTGAATAGACTTAAGTATGGCTACCGGTAAAAAGATTTTCTCATAATCGATCCCTTCTTTCTGAGTGAACCCTTTAGCAACAAGTATAATTTTGAAGGTTTCAACCTTCCAGTCTGCTCCTCTCTTCCTCTTGTAGACCCACTTGTATCCAATGAGTTTTATCCCTTTAGGTGGTTCTATAAGTTTCCAAACTTGATTAAAATATATAGATTCTATCTCAAAATTCATAGCTCTTTGCCAAAGATCTGCATCTTTGTCCTGTAGTGCTTCATTGTAGTTACAGGGTTCGGTATCTAGTTCTGTCAGAATCTTGTCAAAAAAATCTCCCAAGAACATATACTGATCAGGTTGATGAACAACCCTCCTACTACGACGAGGCACTACCTGTATCTGTGTACTAGCAGTAACACGTTGTGCAGAATCTGAACCCTGTGCATCACCACCCTGTTCTTGATTTGCACCTGTCCCGATAATCCTCCCACTACGACGATGCAATGGGATATCAGTGACTTGTGGTTCTTTTTTCGTTCTACTGGTATTTTATCTCAGTTCTTTCAGAATAATATTGCTTTTGGGCCTGTGGTCTATAATATAATTCTCTTTCAAGAATCAGGCATTAGTGCTAATAATGACATTTTGATCCTTAGGATTATGAAATAGACCACCCTTCGCTCCCTTAGGATACCTCACAAAGAAATAGACTTTTGTCCTCGATTCTAACTTTTTCGCGTTCCCTTTCAGCACATGTGCTGGATACTCCTAAGTCCGAACGTGTTTCAGATGAGGCTTATGCCTAGTCCACAATTTTGTGAGAGTAGAAGGTACTGACTTAGAAGGTACCAAGCTCAAAATATAAGTGTTAGCCCAAGAGCTTCTTAATTTGATTTTGATGATTTTTATAATTCATTTTCTAAGAATAAATGTCTTTAAATGGATAATATTTCATATTT